>CAUYQV010061189.1:0-147017 GCA_963574575.1 Galagoides demidoff
ACATTGGATTCTTGCTTCTCCATTCTTGTGATGCTTTACTAAGAAGAATATGTTCCACTGCCATCCAGGTTAATACAAAAGATGTAAAGTCTCAATCTTTTCCAGTGGCTGAAGAGTATTCCATAGTATATATATATATATGTGCCACAGCTTGTTAATCCACCCCTGGGTTGGTGGGGATTGAGCCTATTTCCACATTTTGGCGACTGTAAATTGAGCTGCAATAAACAGCCTACTCCAAGTATCCTTATGATAAAAGGGGTTTTGTTTGTTTGTTTTTCCTTCTGGGTAGATGCCTAGTAATGGAATTGCAGGATCAAATAGGAGATCTAATTTGAGTTCTCTGAGGATTCTCCATACTTCCTTGTATTAGTTGGTAGTCCCACCAGCAGTGTAAAAGTGTTCCCTTCTCTCCACATCCACGCCAGCATCCGCAGCTTTGAGACCTTGTGATGTGGGCCATTCTCATTGGGGTTAGGTGATATCTCAGAGTAGTTCTGATTTGCATTTCTCTGATGATGAGGGACAATTAACATTTTTCCATGTTTGTTAGCCATTTGTGTGTGTTCTTTAGAGAAGGTTCTATTCATCTTTCTAGTCCAGTGATATATGGGATTGTTGGGGTCTTTTGTTGATTAATTTGACTTCTCTATAGATCCTACTTATCAAGTTTTTGTCTGTTTCATAATTTTATTCAAATTATCTTTTCCCGTTCTGAAGGCTGTCTGTCTGCTTTGGTTGTTGTTTCCTTAGCTGCACAGAAGCTTTTCAGATTAAGTCCCATTTGTTTGTTGTTATTGTTGCAAATGCCACAAAAGTCTTCTTGATAAAATCTTTCCCCAGGCCAATATCTTCAAGTGTTTTCCCCACACTTTTTGGGGGGATTTATTGTTTCATGCTTTAGATTTAAATCTTTTATTCATCTTGAATCAATTTTTGTGAGTAGAGAAAGGAGCGGGTCCAGGTTCAGTCTTTTACACGTAGATATCCAGTTCTCCCAGCACCATTTACTAAATAGGGAGTCTTTCCCCCAGTGTATGATCTTATTGGGTTTATCAAAGATCAGGTGGCTGTAAGATGTTAGTTTCATCTCATGGTTTTCTATTCAGTTCCAAATGTCAATGCCTCTACTTTTGTGCCCATATCATGCTGTATTGATCACTATGGCCTTGTAATATAGTCAAAAGTCTAATAGGGTGATACTTCTGGCTTTGTTTTTATTACTAAGAATTGCCTTGGCTATAGAAACAGGGTTTCTTCTTGTCCTACACAAAACAAAGAACTATTTTTTCAAATCTTGAAAGTATGATTATGGTATTTTAATGAGGATTTAATTGAATCTGTAGATTGCTTTGGGCAGCATGGATATTTTAACAATGTTGATTCTTCCCAGCCATAAGCATGGTATGTTCTTCCATTTATATCCTCTGCTATTTCTTTTCTTAGGATTTCATATTATTCTTTGTAGAATATTCCTACGTATTTCATTTTTTTATGTATATTCCTAGATATTTCTTTATTCTTTTCCTTTTTTTTTGAAGCTACCATGAAGGGAATTGTGTCCTTGACCAGCTTCTATCTAATCTTGGCTGTTCTTGGCATATACAAAGGCTACTAATTTGTGGATATTGATCTTATATCCTGAGACATTACTGCATTTTTTGACTGCTTCCAGGAGTCTTGGGGTTGACTCTTTGGGGGTCTCTAAGTGTAAGATAATATCATCAGCAAAGAGTGAGAGTTTGAGCTCCTCTGCACCCATTTGGATGTCCTTTATTTCTTTCTCTTGCCTGACTGTATTGTCTAGAACTTTCAGCACTATGTTGAATAGCAGTGGCAATAGAGGACAACCTTGTCTGGTTCTAGTTCTAAGTGGAAAAGCTTTCAGTTTTACTCCATTCAATATAATATTAGCTGTGGGTTTGTCATAGATGGCTTTGATCAGATTAAGAAATGCGCCACCTATGCCTATATTCTTCAGTGTTCTCATTAGAAAAGGATGCTAAATTTTACTTAATGCTTTTTCTGTTTCTATTGAGAGGATCACATGGTCTTTGTTTTTGCTTCTGTTGATATGGTGAATTATGGTTATGGATTCGTGTATGTTAAACCAGCTTCTGCTATGAAGTCACCTGGACTGGGGCTTTTGTTATTGGGAGAATTTTTATTGTTTCTTCAACCTTAGTTTTCGAAATCAATCTGTTAAGAGATCTATTTCTTCTTGATTAAGTCTAGGGAGAGGGTTTGATTCTAGGTTGGTCTAGTTCCTCCACATTGTCAAATTTCTGGGCATAAAATTTCTTATAATACCCAGATATGACCTCTTGTATCTGTGTGGCATCTGCTATTTACCCTTTATCATTTCTGATTGAGGTTATTAGAGATTTTACTTTTCTGTTTCTAGTTAATCTGGACAAAGGTATACTGATTTTATTTATTTTGGGGAAGAACCAACTTTTTGTTTCATTAATTCTGAACAATTCTTTTCTTTTCAATTTTATAAATCTTTGATTTAAGTTTGGTTATTTCTTTGCTTCTTCTGGGTTTGGGATTAAATTGATCTTCTTTTTCCAATTCCATAAGACGGTTCATGAGTTTGTTCACGTGCTTTCTTTCTGTTCTTCAAATGCAGGTACCTAACGGGATAAATTTCCTTCTTATGACTGCTTTTGCTGTTTCCCACAGGTTTGGGCAACTTGTGTCTTCATTGTTGTTATGAAGAGGAATTTAACAATTTCTTCTTTTAACTCTTCCTGAACCCAACAATCATTCAACATAAAGTTGTTTAATTTCTAAATCTTTGTGTGAGGATGAATGTTTCTGTTGGAGTTGAATTCCACCTTTATTACCTTGTGGTCTGATAAGATACAAGGTATGATTTCTATTCTTTTAATTTTGCTGGGGTTTGATTTGTATCCTAGGATGTGGTTGATTTTGGAGTACATATCATGGGCTGATGAGCTGATGAGGAAAATGTATATTCCTTGCCTTTGGATGGTGTATTTTGTCTATTATTCCCATTTGTTCTATGGTTGCATTTAAGTCCTTTGTATCTTTGTTTAGTTTCTGTTTAGAGGGTCTGTTCAGTTCTGTCATAAGGATATTAAAGTCCCCAACTATTATGGTGTTATGGGATAACATATTGTTCAGACTCATCGAAGTCTGTTTCATAAATCTGGGAGCACTTAAGTTGGGTACATAAACACTTAATATTGAAATGTCCTCTTGTTGTATTTTTCCTTTGACCAGTATAAAGTGTCCATCTTTATCTTTCTTAACTTTAATTGCTTTAAATCTACTTGTATCTGAAAATAAGATTGCAACCCCTCCTTTTTTCTAATTTCCACCCTTTAACCCTAAGTCTTGATTTGTCCTTCAAGGCTAAGTGTGTCTCCTGGAGCTAGCATATGGATGGCTTGTGCTTCTTTTTTATACATTCAGTGAGCCTGTGCCTCTTCAGTAATGAATTTAGTCCATTGACATTTACTGAGAGAAATGGTAAGTGTGATGGAGTTTGATTCATATTGTTTTGTGAAAGTCTGTTATGTAGTTTTATCCTTTGCACCATTGTGGAAGCTAAGTTTTGACCTTTAGCTTCTGAATGTTTATTTTGCTGGTGGTCCATTATAGTGGTCAGTGTTGAGAATAGGTCTAAGTATTTCCTGCAGAGCTGGTCTTGTTGTGGTGAATTTCCTTAGTGCTTGTATATCCTCAAAAGATTTGATTTATCCATCAATTTTGAAGCTTAGTTTAGCAGGACATAGACTTCTGGGCTAAAAATTATCTTGTATAAGAATGTTGAAGGTGGATGACCATGCTCTGCTGGCTTGGAAGGTTTCAGTTGAATAGTCTGCTGTCATCCTAATGGCTAATGGTTCTGCCTCTGTAGGTCAGTTGGCACTTACTCCTGTCTGCTTGCAGAATTTTTTCTTTCATCTTGACTTCGGACAGGTTCATTATAATGTGTTCTGGAAATGCCCTGTTTGAATTGAGATGACCTGGGATTCGATATTGACCTGAAAGTAGTGTGTGTCAGGGTCTTTAGTAAAACTTGGGACGTTTCTTTATGATGGTCTCCAGTGGGGCTTCCATTCCTTCAGGATACTCTTCTTCCCCTTTAGGAATCCCTATTATTCATATGTTTGAATGCTTCATGGAGTCTTGTAGTTCTCTAAATGCCTCTTCTGCTTTCTCTCTCTTCTCTTCTGCCTCAATAACTACCTGGGATAACCTGGAACCTTTATCCTCTGTCTCTGAAGTTCTTTCTTCTCCATGGTCTAACCTATTTTTGATACTTTCTACTGCATCTTTACATTCCCTGATTGTCTCCTTCATTTCGTTAAGCTCTACCATATCCTTTCTATTTCTACATTTCTCTCATCCAACTTTTGGTTCTGTCTTTCCATTTTCTCGTCCATTCATTTTATTGTCTTTATCATCCATATTTTAAATTCCCTTTCTGTCAAGTCCATTAATTCTTTATAGGTAGAGTCTTCTGCAGTAGCTACCTCATGATCCCTTGGGGGAATTCCTCTGTTTTGGTTCTTGATGTTGCCTAAATTTTTCTGTTGGTTCCTGCTCATGTGTTCTTTCTTTTTGTTCCCCTCTTTGTCCTCCCTTTTCCTTCTCACTGCTTCCTTTGTGTGAACCAGAAGCCCTTGCTCTTGATGATAGTATGTTGCAATATGTTTCTGGGACACCAGGTGGCACTGTGGTTTTTTTAGGAGACAGAAAGCACAGCCAATAACCTCTATGATCCTTATTCCAAACTTAATTGCCTTTGGTGATCACCTGATTATTTCCTTAGCATTCAGACCCTGCTGGGTTAGGAACTTAAAAGCTCACAAGTATCCTTCAGGGGCAAGTGTCACCGTGCCTCCTGACTCCAGTTTCCATGGGGTATGTGAGTCCCTCAGCCTGTCCCAAGAGTAGAGTTCTGATCCTGGCAGGCAGAATTAAGACAGTCATGCTTTAGGTCCCTTCTAAGACCTTCTCATGACCTTCCCACAATGGCAGCCCCTTGGCCACAGAGACCTTCCCAGTATGGCTGCTTCACCAGTCACCAAACCTATGGCAAATCCACTCCAGCCAGCATTCAAATCTGCTTGCCATATACTGTTCAATTCCACCCCCTCTTTCACGTTTTCCATTCAACACACACTTCCCCCCAAAACTGACAACTCCAGAAAGGCTTCCTTCTGTCCCAGGCTTCTATGGGTGACCAGTTGATCCCAGCCAATCACAATCACTTGCCTAATTTATCAGATTTCCACCCCTCCATATCATACACTGTATCCAGCTCACAACCTCCTCCCTGTGCTCCCTGAGACAGGGAGCCGTGCCAGGTATGGTTCTCTCTTTTTATTTTGTAAATGGCCGTTACAACAAATTTGGAATTCATTGAATAAAGCACAACTGATCAGCAAAAATGCTACTATATAATACCCCTTTCAACTTTGTGTAAAGATACTGCTGTTTGCCAAATACTGGTCTGCTCGATAGACTCTTTCAGGTATCTGTTGTATTCTAATGGCCGTGCAGGTTTAACTGTGACACCCCTAGAATCCCTCTTTCACCTTCCAGTGGATTTTAGAGAGGAATTGTGAGCAGCTGGTATCATACACACTAGCCTTTTATTGTCCCATGTGGTAAGAACAATGGGTCTTTTCCATAAAAATGTCATTTCCCCTCTCTGAAGATTCTTTGACTTTTCTTTTAGTACCTTTGGCAAGCCCTGGTTTTCCCTTATAGCACCACAGACCAGTGTTTTCTTTTCCCATAATATTTCAGCTGTAGAAACACTGTTGTAATAATAACTTGGTAGACATGATGCCAGGAATCGAGATGTGGATCTAAGATAAATGATACAGTTTATTGTACCTTTTTGCCTTTGCCCAAATAGATCTCAAAATTGTAGATGTAGCCAGTCTCAATTTCACGAAGCATGCTCACCAAAATTCCATATTTTGTTACCTTTGCCAGATTATATGTCCTGAAGCTGATGCGTCCTCTATATGGTACCACTGCTCCATGTAGGCATAACTCCTGCTTTCCTATGTACAATGACTGAAACTGTGCAATAAAGTAATCCAAAAGTGGCCTAATTTTGTAATGTCTATCTTCATTAGGTGTAGCTTGTGAATTATCACCAAGACAAAAAAATATAAAGATCTGATTCTGCTCAAACCTCATTCTTGTCATAGTCTTAGGAAATAATAGTATTTCATGCAAAGAGTCCATGGATCAGTAATCTCTTCAATGTGATTTTTGTTTGTCCCATGAACATCAATAAACCTAGAAACTTCTTTAAATCACTAGTGGTAACTTCCATCCATGGTAAAGTTGTAATAAGATTGTTCCATTTGGCAGTGGCATAAGTTGGTTTGAGAAGCAACTAAATTGAAAAAATCATTATCAAAAAGTAAATCTGTCACTTCACCGATACTCTGTGGATCACTAAGTTCAACAGTCACACCCTAAATATTTGCAGAATCCTCCAAGGTTGGTGTAATATCATTTTCAATCCACTCTTCCTCAAGATCACTTTACTATCAGATTCTATGACATTTCTTTTTTGCCATTTTGGTGGTCTAATATCAGATTCATAACCATATTCCAATAAACTATCATTTTCCAGATCATTATAAAACATCTCAAAATCACTCAGACAATCAGATAAAGCATCTGCATAATTCACTGGAAATGTCCTCACCACCGTGATCTGTCACGGTCGAAATGTTTGCAGTACTAGAATTGTGATGAAACCTGAATATCTAGAAAAATAATTTTTATGATAAAGCGAACATGACTGAGCATGATCAAGAAAGCTTTTATAATTTCCTATATCATTCTGCATTGTAAAAATTGCAATAGCTAATACAGGTATAAACACTAGCTAACTCATGATTGGCCAACAATATGTTAAAATAAGCTGATAGAGTCCAGGTGTGGTGGCTCATGCTGTAATCTGGGCATTTAGGTAGGCCAAGGTGGGATGATGGCTTGAGGCCAGGAGTTTGAAACCAAAGTGAGCAAAAGTGAGGTTCTGCCTCTATAAAAAATAGAAAAATTAGCTGGGCACGGTGGTGCATGCCTGTAGTCCCAGCTACTCAGAAGGCTGAGCCAGGAGTATTGATGGTGTCCAGGAGTTTGAGGTTGCTGTAAGCTATGATGATGACATTACTATACTCAAGCCCGGGTGAAAAGAGTAAGATTCTTTATAAAAAAAAAAAAAAAAAAAAAAGTTGACATAGAGAAATCATGATGTGGGCAAACTACCAGAAGCTGGCAGAAATGTGAAACTGGGACAACTGAGCAAATGACACCTCCAAGGAATGAAATCTGAGGATGGCTGCCGATACCTAGCTGCCCCTATTCTGTGAGTGTGTGAGGACAGAACCGAGGCCTATTCCTTTCTGCTTCCCTGCCTTCCGCATCCCACTCCAGCAGAGCAGACATGTAGTGAACTAAATTCACTGCCCTTTCTCACCCAGCCAGACCCCCAGCACCAAGTGCAGAGCCAGACACTTTTATAGCCTGCATATGGCTCTGAGTGAGGAGCACCGGGCAGCCCTGGGGAGCTAGGGAGAGTGCCCTTCCCTGAAGGGAGGTGATAGCAGGGAGCTTGAGAAAAGGCACACTCTGACTCAGCAGGAGCGGCAGGCCCAGGTGACGCTGCCAGCTCAGCTCAGGGGCTCCAGCACTGCACAGGTAAGGCAAGGTCTAGTCCACCTCTAAGGAGCTCCATAGCCCCCATTAATCCTTCAAGAACTGCCCTCGTACATGCTAAGCCCTTGTCTGATCCCCACATATCCTTGGGAAGGTTTCCATCTCACTCTGAAAAGTGACTGGTTTTGTTAAATAAAATACACAAACTTAACCCTCAGTGATAGTTTAAAGCAATTAATTTGGATCCCTTAGTGGCCACTGCTCAGGCTGCTAAGAAGCCCTCTGCTGAACTCCTGGTCTAGTCAACCTGCTTTACAGAAAGATGCACCATGCATTTGGAATACTGGCTTTATTTTCCTGTTTTTATTCTGCACCTAACTCCATCATCTATTTGTTATAAATTTTTCATTTTTACCTATTTGGACACTCCCATAAACCTCCTAATATTCTTCCTTGGCATATATCTGATACAGATCAATAAAATTACAAGCTGTCTGAAATAACCAGCACTCCTGTGACGTATGATAGAGCTTTAGATCTGTCAACCATATTTTCAATAGAGCCAATATTTTGTCCATCCTCACCCATCAATTCCAGTGTTTTTCCCAAGACACGTGGTTTTTGCTGTATTTTTCATCCACCAAAACCTTTCTCCAAAAGGTAAAAGGCAGCTGCAGGCCACCACTCTGTTCCTACCCCAGGTGTGACTTAGTGACTCAGCCCCGCACTGTGGTGACTCAGGTTGAGGGGGCAGAGGTCAGCTGTCCTGTATTCTACTACACCCCACCCACACTTGGCAGAGGCTCCATATGTAAAAGGCACCAGGGAAAGCGGCCCATCTCTGAGGTCAGCACGAGTCTCTTCACCCCCCACCCCGAGAACAAGCCCAGGCAGGATGAAACCGAACGTGTCTGACGGCTTCCGACGTTTCACCCACTCACACACATCAATTCCAGTATTTTCCCCAAGGCATACGGTTTCCTACAAAACCATACATTTTCACAACTATGTTATATTTTAGCTTCTATGAAATATCCAATAAATAGGGGCGGTGCCTATGGCTCAAAAGAGTAGGGCACTGGCCCCATATAGCAGAGGTGGCAGGTTCAATCCCAGCCCTGGCCAAAAACTGCCAAAAAAAAAAAGAAATATTCAATAAATACTTTCCAGGGAACCCTCTCTGTAGTGTGTCATATCAAAATTCCCCCCTTTTTACTATCCCCCACCGGGCAAATCCTGGTGTCCCTCCAGTTACCTGCGGTCCTCCCAGAGAGCAGGGATAAGGGCTCATGGGGCAGAAGGCAGTGCTGCAGGGAAGAAGCTGGGTGGCTCAGGGGCCCTCGGGACACAGGACACATGACTGTCCAGTTAGGGCTCTGTGTGCCCCCACTGCCAATCTGTGTCCCACAAGGGGCAGCAAGGGCCTCAGTTCCCCCTTCCAACAGAATCTCCAGGACCGCTCCCACCCCAGCCCCCAGGGCCAAGGTCCCTACCAGCAGGGAGGTGATCCCTGCTCCCCTCTCTCAGCAGCTGGGGAGCAATTCAGCATCACGCCAATTCACAGAACTTTTCTCAAAAGCTAAGAGACAGGAAAAGCTATTAATACCCAGAAGTTAGATGCTGTAATAAGTATTACATACATAGATTTCAATGAACCAAGCAAACGTTATATCCCAGACTCACATATAACCATGAAAAGGCTAAATTGACGACACTTAGAGAAACAAACCGTCTGGTGGAGCAGAATTCTTTGTCTAAAGCCACCTCCCGTTAAACTGGAAAACACTCAAATAGAGCACCTCTCGATCATCCTCCAGGAGAATTTTAGTGGAAGAGTTAGTGATTTTGTCAATTCCAAACAACTTGGAACTAAAATAATTAACTGCCATTATTGTAAATTATTTTCTACTTGGTAAAGCACATCTTTTCCCATAGAAATAGCACCTGAATACAAAGAAATGTTAACGTGCCTGGCAGACAGACAGGGAAAGCGCAAGCACCAGTGCGTCAGGGGGTCACAGGTATGTGCAGTCCCGGGCCTGGGACATGTACGGAAGATGCAATTTTGAATGTGGTCTCGAGGGGCAGACACTGCCATGTGCACGCCGTGACAACAGCCAGCACACCGTGGGAACGCAATAAAAATTAAACCATCACGAGGGGAAACTTTATCCCACAGCTTAAAGCAATATCTATTCCAGACCCTTTTGAGTAGCAATAATAAACATCTCATATAGGAAAGGTAAAATTTCAACCCAAAGGAAAAAACAAACAGAACTCCGGTGAAGCCAAACGACAGGAAGGGACTCGGCTTCACACTGAAATGACACAATGGCCTCCATGTATCAAAGCCCCTCAGAGCTACTTCCTTGAAATCACTGGCCAAATTATTGAATTTTACTGAATTTCACTTTATTGCTTACACCTTTCAAATAAGTAATCAGCAATACCTATAAACCTTCTTCATGACAGAAAATATAACCTTTGCTTTTTTCAATCAAGCAAGCAATTTGGCCTGAGATGGCCATTCAGTCTGGTTTTCCAAATTAAATAAATCTGTTCTGTACCAGAGGTCAGCACCCGCTCACCTCACATGCTCGACCTGCACCTTCCAGAGTGTAAAACCTGTTTTCTCACCTGATAAACACAGTGTCTGACGTGAGATCACCCACTTCCCTTGTATGTTCTCAGCCCTACGACCAATGTCTCCCTCCATCCTCTGCCACCCCATGCATGGGCCACCTCCCTGGGATCTTCAAGTGCCCGCCTGTGTGTGATGCTCCCTACGCGTCACCATGCCGGGCACTACTGTCTCCTCGTGAGGCTTCTAAGCTGTGCTGGAGGGGGTGTGGCCATTGGAACCCTCTGGAGGGTTTTTGTACAGTGGATGGGACTGACTCTCCCTGCAGTCTGTCCACCCACAGGCGGGGACAGCCAGGTTGAGAAGTACTGCCAGGCTGACCAAGGAGCCTCACCAAGAAGAGAGAGCAGACTTGGTGAGAAGGAAATGGTGGACTTCTCAACAAAAAACTGCGCAGAAAAACAGGAGTCACCCCTCTGCAAAGGACTCAATGTCCCAGCCATGGTCTGTGGCTGAGTAAGTGTTTCATCTCAAGATTCAAACCCTAAAAGCCTGAGGTAGAATAAAACAAGACACTTTAGGCTTGTCTCTGGGCTGGTGAAGTTTAACAGATGAAATGTATTGAAAGCAGATCCATATTTATTTGGGGGACTGAAAGGCTTCTCCATCTCACGAGTAACTAATACAATCAAAGCACTGGCAGACACAGCCGGCTCAAAAGAAATACAGCGCGAGGCTGGACAATAAAAAGGTACCCAGAAACCATTTGTCATTTTGGCCCACTCGCCAGAGGCTCAGTGCACCTGCTTCCAGCCGCGCGGGCCATAAATCCCCATCTTGGCCCCTCGGAGGACTTTTCTCCCCTGGTGCCTAACTCAAACTTCTTAGTTATGGAGGCTTACCCGGGCCCACCCATCACCCCTCCTCAACTGGACCCTCTTAGGATAGGGACTGGACACAGGATCACCTCCAGCAGGACCATATTTCCTCAGGGAGCCCGGAACCCTCTGTCCCAGGAGATCTCGTGCTACCCAGGGAATGTCTGGGCTGCTCAGAGGAGGCCCTCCCGGAAGGAACTGTCCTCCACCCACATGCAGGCAGAGGGGAAGACCTCAAGGCAGTGCCCACCGTACCTGGACCAAAAGGAGCAGCCACCCCGGCCTTCAGGGAGCCCAACACGAGGACGCGGGACAAGCACAGAGATTGCAGCATGGTGAAGTCCACCCTGCCAGGCTGGCCCCGGGGCATCCTCCCCAGGGTCCACAGGGGCTGTTCAGCACTAGACAGGCCCCAGGGCAGCCGCTGCCCCACGGAGTCTGCACAGGGGCAGTCTACTCTCACCTCATCCTCCACTGGGATGCTGCAGCCTAGAACCCCCACTTCAGAGGTGGGGAAGCTGAGCCTCTGGGGACCCAAGTAACCTGGCCACAGACACACAGCCACACAGTGGAAGACTGAAGACTGGCTTCCATTGAGTCTGGCTTCGGGGCCCACACCCTGAATTACCCAGAGACGTGTTGGAGGAGATTTCCTCCAGAATAAGACACCTCAATTCAAGGACCAAGAAAAGTTTCACGGGACAAGCTTCCAACAGGTAGGAGTTAAAAATGGGTAGAATAAGAAGGTATTTCTAAGTGGGGAAGAAACGGACTATACAAAGATACAGAGAAAGAAAAGTGTTTAGCCTGCAGTTCTGCACACAGCCAGTAGACTCTCCTGGACGGAGCAGGTCAAGGACGATGAGAGAGGAGGAGCTGTGGGCTGGCAGGGGCCTGGAGGCCAGTCTGGGGGCTTAGGGCTTAGCTGCAAAGCAGTGGTTAGAGCTGAGCCTGGGAACAAAGGGCCACAGGCGCTTGTGGTTCCTCCTGGGGTCAGGAGACCCGTGACCAGATATTGCACTTGCCCTAAGTAGCAGAGAGGGAACAGGAGACCAGGTTTTTGTTTTTTTCTTTTTTTGTAGTTTTTGGCCAGGGCTGAGTTTGAACCCGCCACCTCCAGCATATGGGGCCGGCACCCTACTCCTTTGAGCTGCAAACGCTGCCAGAGACCAGGATTTTTTAAAAACTCTTGGAACCTGGGTGGCACCTGTGGCTCAGTGGGTAGGACACTGGTCTCATATGCCAAGGGTGGTGGGTTCAAACCCAGCCCTGGCCAAACTGCAACAAAAAATTGCCAGGCATTGTGGCAGGTACCTGTCGTCACAGCTACTTGGGAGGCTGAGGCAAGAGAATTGCCTAAGCCCAGGAGTTGGAGGTTGTCAACAGAGGAGTCACAAAGCCTGCCTGAGGAGGGAAAGGCCCCCCGGAAGACAAGGGGTGCAGGGCCAGCTGACTCTGAGCAAGCTCTGAAGAAGAGTGAGGAATGGGCTCCACCTGGGCAGTGCTGACGTGGGCTCAGAGCACTCTGCTGTGGGGCAGTCCTGCACGCTGTGGGCTGTTTACCACACCCCTGTCCTCTCCTGCTGAACACCAGTGGCACCCTCTGCTATGACAACCGAAAATGTCTCCAGTGACAAACTTCCCCTGGAGTACAAAATCACCCACCATTGAGAACCACCGGCCTAGTGGGGAAATATTAATATTGAACTAGTAACTGAAAACCACCAGAGGCCACTCTGCCAGGTCCCAAGTCCTGGTCATCTGGGTGGTTCACAAGATCTGCTGGTGGACAAAACTACTCCAGGGACAAGCATGGCCCCCTGAGGATTCATGTTACTTACACATAATGAATAATTTGTCAAATATAACATCCAGTGTGACCAAAGAACTGGGCACATATGAACATAAGATACCAGGAGCAAGACAAGAAGAAAGTGGCAGAGGCACAGAGGCTCGAGCTGAGACACTGGGCATGCTGGGCACAGATGGAGGAGACACAGCTGGCCTCCATAGCCACTCCACGGTGGGCCTCCACAGCCACTCCACAGTGGGCCTCCAAAGCCATCCTCCATAGCCACTCCACAGTGGGCCTCCACAGCCAGCCTCCATAGCCACTCCACGGTGGGCCTCCACAGCCAGCCTCCATAGCCACTCCACAGTGGGCCTCTACAGCCGGCCTCCATAGCCACTCCACGGTCGGCCTCCACAGCCAGCCTCCATAGCCACTCCACAGTGGGCCTCCACGGCCAGCCTCCATAGCCACTCACGGTGGGCCTCCATGGCCGGCCTCCATAGCCACTCACGGTGGGCCTCCACGGCCAGCCTCCATAGCCACTCACGGTGGGCCTCCATGGTCGGCCTCCATAGCCACTCACGGTGGGCCTCCACGGCCAGCCTCCATAGCCACTCACGGTGGGCCTCCACAGCCAGCCACTTGCACTGGCCACCTCCTCAGCCTATGTTCCTCAGACCAGACATGCTCCCCATGTACGTCTCAGCGCAGTAGGCCTTGTTCCCTGCATTGACCTGAGTGTTGCAGTGCCCTAGGGGGTCAACTCAGAGGTTCCACTGTAATGGAAGAGTTTCATTGTGTCCACAGTGAGACAAGTAACCACCATGTGTGCTCTGTGATAATTTACAGCCCCTAAAATTCGGCCTCATGTCACAACATTAGAAGGAATGCTGCATTTCTACTTTTGCATTTATTTCATAATGATAAAACATGCTGATATTTTATGTTACTAGTCCTATATTTTAATGCGTAAATGCATGCTAGGCTAATCCAAAACCTTTATTGTGTTTGCATTTTGATCTAAACCAGAAGGGTCTGAGCAGGCTACGATAACAGCATATAGTTTATCAACAGACTGGAAAATAAAACTGGGGTGAGGGAGGTTGCAAAAGATATTTATCTGCCACAAAATCCTGTTTCAGTTCCATTTTCTGAATTCTACTGATTATTTCTGGGAAAATTCCCAGTAGTTGTATTTTTCCTGGTAATATGCCTTCTCAGTTCTTGATTCCCTTTAGAAAAGAGCAGATCCCAGCTCTCCCCATAAAATCAGCAGGAGGAAACCCACGTACTACGATTTTAAGTCTATGACACTTTGCAAAGTTGGCTTTCGCTTCCAAACCTTCATCTTTGCTAGACAAAGAGGCAATACTAGAAAACTCAGTACACCAAACAAGTCAGAAAAATAAAGGAGAAGAGAATCCCCGCCACACTCACACAAACCTACACTAGCAAAGAGAGGTCCTGCTGGCGGTGGAGGGCACGTGGCATAGCCAGTCACCGTCCTCCAGGACTCGCCCTCTCCATCCAGAAACAGATGCCCAGGAGACCACAGGAACCAAAGTCGCAGGCTTCCTACGGCAGGTGTGTGACAGCACAGGCACCCTGAGCTAACCACGACCTGGCTGGTTTGGACGGCTCTATAAACAGTGTCCTCCAGTACCTTTCAACAGAGGGCACTGAAAATCTGAAGGCATTTTGTTGTCACAATGATGGTGGGAGCTACCAACACTGAAATGGGAGGAATCAGGAACATTCTCAGATATGTGGGATCATCCCAAACTGATTTCTGTTGTCAAACAGACGACAAGGAAGTGTCATCTTATATCCGGATCAATTTCAAATGTCCTACAGCACACAGGAGTCCCACATTCCTCAGACCCTAAAGCATAACTGCATTTAAATAGAGACAAAGCTTCTGCATAGTTCTGTACACGAGGTTTTCCATGAATGCAACTGCCTTGTAACTCAACAGAAAGATGGACTTTGCCTCCTTTGGAACTTTATAAAATGTTCACCATTTTGGAAAAAGTGTGTCACTAATGTCAGTGCTGATGAGATGGGGAATTCCCAGTGAGCGAGACTGTCTCAGTCTCCATCTGTGGCTGTGAAATCCTGGCCCAAGCACTCCTATTCTAAATGAATATTGTTTTATTATAAACCACTGCGATTGTCATATTTCAAGCTTTTTAGTAGTATATATAGGTAGATATCATCCATGAATTTCATTCCAGGCACATAAAAGGAAGTTTATAAACTGTGTCTACTGAAAAGGACCACTGGTCTGCTCCTATGGAAAACCAAGAGAGATTCCGACTGCACACACACAGGCAGGGAAACAAAACACATTGCTAAACCTTCCTGAAGCTATTTTTTTAATTAACTAAAATATTTAACCTGTAATGTCTAAACAATTTAGTCAAATTTTTTTTTAAATCTGTAGCATTCAGACAAGGGGCCCTGCTACCCAGAGAATAAAACATCCGAGCCCCCCGGATCCGACAGAATCCCAAGTCATTTCTACCTGAGTCTGAGAAAAGCTGAAGCAGTGAAGACACTGCTAAATAAAAGGTAATGCAACTAGGCGTCGCACAATCAGAGATATTACCTTCCAAATGCATTATTGGTGCCAATTACAAGAATCACTTCAACTTAATTTCAAAAGCACAATCACCCTCAACAGAAACAGTCTCTTTTTTAAATTTCAAAGAGTATTACATTAAGGCAATAACTCACCTTCCAGCTATAATATCACTCTCTCTCCCTTATTGCAAGGCTACATTTCATAAATACTTCTCATCGACAAGTCAAGCTAATTCAGGTTAATTTTATTGTATTTTGGTGCTATCTCACATTTGTGTGCAATTACCTTTATCATTTTATTGCCAAGGCAGAAAGTAATCAGAACAATTATTTGAAAATGGAGGTTTATAAATTCTAAATCACAGTTGCTGGCATTTTTGATAAAACAGCAGCTTTATCTCGGGAAATGGCAGGGATGTCGGATAAATCACGCATCAGTCAAGCGTGGCTGACCCCCAAGTGCATTGCACAATATCAGAAGTGCTTCCAAAGAAACTTTCCTGCATCATCCATCATTCTTCATAATACTAAAATAGCTACACACCTGAAGAATAGAAGCTGGAATATAATAATAATAAAAAAAAGAACTCACATAGTGCGGGCAAAACCATTAACTGCTCTCCCTTTCAAACCATGAGAGATGGTCTGGAAACTGGACCGCACACATAAACAAATATGACTTCACAATAACTCTAAATATCTGTATTCATATTCGTCAACTCAGTTTTAAATATAAATGAAATACAGAGCAGAGCCGTAAAAAGAACAAGTGCATCTGTAGACTGCATGCATTTTTATGTCCTGTTTGGGGAGGCTGCTCTTAACGTCAGCCGCCTCTCTCAGGCTTGGGAGTCTCCACATCTTGTTCTCGAGTCCTCATTTTGTTCTAAACTTTATTGCTTAAAAAAGAATGTAGCCTGAGTGTGAGGAAAAGAATAAAGGGAGAAACCCTGGTGTCCTCCCATGCGCTTTCCCTGAGCTGATCACAGTGGTTTAGAGAGGAGGTGGCCCGGGTCCCACACCAGGAGGACACAGCCTGGGGGCCGGGGGGCGGCTGCCACCTTCCTTAGGGAAGGATGGCTTCAGCATCACACCTCTGGTGCACAGTATCCACCTTGTTTTAACTTGTATTTTATTTTATTTTATTTTTTGAGACAGAGTTTCACTATGTTGCCCTCGGTAGAGTGCCGTAGCGTCACAGCTCACAGCAACCTCAATCTCTTGGAATTAAGCGATTCTCTTGTATCAGCCTCCCAAGTAGCCGGGACTACAGGTGCCTGCCACAATGTCCAGCTATTTATTGGTTGCAGTTGTCATTGCTGTTTAGCAGGCCTGGGCCAGGGTCGAACCTACCAGCTTTGGTGTATGTGGCCAGTGCCCTACTCACTGAGCTATGGGCTCTGAGCCTTAACTCGTTTGGGTTTTTTTTTTTTTTTTTTTTGCAGTTTTAGCTGGGGCCGGACTCAAACCTGCCACCCCCAGTATATGGGGTCAGCACCCTACTCTTTGAGCCACAGGTGCCACCCTAACTCATTTTTTAAAGGAAAAATAAAATAACTCTATGATCATTTATTTCCTTTTTTTGTCAAAAAGGAAACGCCCCAGAAAAAGAAGGCTTCTGTACCTTTATGTAGGTGACTTCATGCCAACAGGCTGTTAAGTCCAGCTGAGTAGGAACAAAATGCATTAGCTACATATGGCTGGCCCTGGGCCAGGCACTCCGCAGACATCATCTCATTTACTCCTCAGGCCAACCTGAGGCACATGGAATTATCTACAGATGAGGAAGCAGATTGGGAGGTTAAGGAACTAGCCCAAGGACGTGGCACTCAGGTGGGAGGTGGGTACCCAAGGTCAAGTCTATACACTTCCAAGCTTGGAGCCTGGAACGACACAGAGATATGTTCCCATAGGGTTCTGCAGTAACAAATACCACCTTGCCACCACGAGTCTAGCTTAACCTCCAGGGCAGCAGTCCACGTGCCCCACAGAGGAGGGGCACGGAGAACTGTGAGCTGGCATGTCCGTCCACAAGGCTACGAGAGCACCATGAGTCACTTAGCTCACCCGCTGTGGCTCACGTAGGAACGACCAAGTCCCAGGTGAGGGGAACAGTGAGTCCTCACACATTCCCAGCAAGGGAGACCTGAAAATTAGCAAGCGCCACCTCCTGGGCCTGCCGTAGACAGTGACACTGTAAGTTCAGGTTTGTATTCAAACTAAAAGCACCGTTGGGCAAGAACATATGCAGAGTCCTCAGACGGGCAGCGGTGAACGTGGCGGCCACACCCCACTAAAAGCATCACCTGCCAGCAGGTCCTTCAAAGGAAGAAGACCCCACATCTGCTTATCTTCCTGGTAAACAGAAACACAAAACCAAAGAAGGACAGGAAGAGACAGGACTGATTCCCTTATCCATAAATGAACAAATACACAAGGCAGACAAAACAGAAGAAACAAAGTGAACAAGCCCATGAACATAATTAAAGACCTGTATGGTCCTGACCCTGGTCCAGGGGCTCACCTAGAACTCGGAGCGGGGGGCACCAACCGGATGGAGTACTTGCAGCCAACAGTTCAAGACCAGACCAGGCAACACAAAGGGACATAATCTCTACAAAAAGGGTTCTACAAACGTCAGCCAGGCATGGTGGTGCACACCCACAGTCCCAGCTGTTTGGGAGGCTGAGGTGGGAGGATGGCAGCAGTCTGAGGATGCAAGGATCTATGATCACACCACTGCACTCCAGTCTGGGAGACAGGACAAGACACTGTCAATAAATAAATAAAATCTGTATGAAATACTCTATTAAACTTACCTGTGGGCCACTCTAAGCACATTCCAAACCAGAGCAAAACAGACCCTCAGTTTCCCAAAAGAATAAAGACTTTCTCAGTCGTGAATTGATGACTGCTGCTGTCTCTTTTCACAGGACATACAGCCCCGATCTCTAGCCTAACGGAAGTGTCCTCCCCGCAGTGGGGTCAGGACACCCAGCGTGGGGAGGAGGCGCCAACTCTAAGTCCGTGAGCACACGGGCAGCCCTCACCTGCAAGTCCCGCTGCTTATCAGTCTGCCCCAGCTGAGCTAAGAGCAAGAAGGAATCCACTTGCAAAGGATTTTGGTGCAAGAGTCACAAGAAGCTCTTTATGAACCATCAGTGGACCATGGCATCAGGAAGTGACTGACCCAAAGTCTCCGAGATCTAAATGTTTTGGCTTTAGTTTATCTCTAAAAGTCTATACAACTCTGGTACTTTCTAATTGTACCTAGTCTTAACTTTAGAACAGGGTTGTCAATGGACTAGAAGTCAGGTTAATCGGAGATACCAGCTGGTATCCTGGGATGTCACAGAGGTGACATTTAGAGTGTTAACAAAACCCATCCTCACAATAACCCATGGAGAGAGGTGATGTTATAAGCTGCACACCACAGGTAAGGCACCGACGCATGGCAGCTGTTTGCCTCAAGTCCCATTCCCCAAGGAGCTTGGGAATTCCAAACACCATAGTCCAGCCTCTTCACCACCAAAGTCCCCATCAGCTAAAGATGCCTTGGAGATGACCACCAGAGGAGTGGCCCATGGACCATTGAGGGCACCACCTCCCCCACCCCGCCAGCCCTCCAGCCGAGGCAGGCACCTCAGCAGTGGGAAGCTGGGCACGGACAACACCAGCACCAAGGCCTTCTGAGCAGACATGCCACCCGGGTCCCTGACACTGTCCAACAGGGCCTTCCGAGCAGACGCGCCACCCAGGTCCCTGACGCTGTCCAACGAGGCCTTCCGAGCAGACACGCCACCCGGGTCCCTGACGCTGTCCAACGAGGCCTTCCGAGCAGACGCGCCACCAGGGTCCCTGACGCTGTCCAACGAGGCCTTCCGAGCAGACGCGCCACCAGTGGCCCTGACACTGTCGGAAAAGCTTTAAAAATCTAATCTTAGTTTATATCTTTTTCCAAGCCCAAGATCTGAAAAATTGGTCCATAGTGAAAGGTTTGTGACAGGATGATTATAACAAAAATAAAGATACACTTCAGAATGGAAGAATTAGGGAACACCTATCAACATACAATAAGTGAAATTTCAGAAACCCCAAATTATTTTTCAATTATTTATATCCTTTTACTACCCAAAACAAGTTCTAGTAATTTCCTGCACATACCCAGCAATTTTAGTCATCTGCTGAAAACAGACAGGAGGTTTGTACTCCACCAGCCAAGTTTCCTGGTCTTGTGCCACCAGCAGCCCAGTTCAAGTAGAAGCGTGATGGCCTGTGGAGCAGGGTTCTATGTGACACCTTGGGAAGTGTGGCTGCCGTGCTGCACAGCTTGAGTCCTGCCTGGCCCTTGATGCAGTAAAGAACAACCAGTCCTCTTAAAGGGAGTTATATTCATCTAACGCATTTTCAACATTTTGGTTACAACAAAGAGAAGAATCACAACAAATCACATGTAGGTAAAAAGCAGAATCAGCGAAGATGGGAGTTAAAAGAAAATACAGTGGGTTAAAGAAAAAAAAAGACCCTGCATTAATAGAGCATACTATAAAAGGGAATTACCGTTCTTCACATAAAATAACATTAGAGGATCTTCGCTGCTTTATTTTTATTTGTTCTAAACATGCAACAGTGGGACGTTTGAAAAATAAGCTAATTAGTGGGCAGAGCTATTTGGAAACACACGTCTATTTCACAACACAAGGATGCCACTGTCTGTCTACTTCAGTCCAGTACCAACCCTGTGCTCCCAATCACGTCAGCAGAACAGTTCTGCACACTGAAGTCTTTCCACCAAGCAAGCAGAGGAAATACTCTCCTTCATGAGCAGGGTTGTCCCTGCCTGTCCCCCCCTGCGTCTAGTGACGGCAATGCCCTGACACGGTGCCACCAGAGTCTGTTTAAACGGAGCCGTGGTGTGAGGATAACAAGCACCAGGTCTCTCGCGGTGGGAGAAGGGAGCTATGGACAAGGGGGCCACAAAGGGGAAAGGGCCGCAGCCAGAACGGAAGCTGTTTTGTTGAATCAAACTAAAGGCATCAGGATGATGTTGTGGTTTTCAACATGTACACAGATGGTAGACACAAGAATAAATACAGATGTATGTGCACACATGGGCTAGGACACACGCATGTAGTCCCTGGCTCTGCCCACTGGGAGTGGCTGGAAGCAGGAGAGCCGTGGCAACAACACCCCCTGCACCCATGCCATGGCAGCAGCACCCCCCATAGCCGTGCGGTGGCAGCAGCGCCCCCCATAGCCATGCCGTGGCAGCAGCACACCCTACCCGTGCTGTGGCAGCAGCGCCCCCCGCACCCGTGCCGTGGCAGCAGCACACCCTACCCGTGCTATGGCAGCAGCGCCCCCCCCACACGTGCTGTGGTAGCAGCGCCCCCCACACCCGTGCCGTGGCAACAGCGCCCCCACACCTGTGCCGTGGCAGTAGCACTCTCGGCACCCAGGTCTGGGTCTCCAACCATCATTCTGCAGTTGGAAGGGACTAGATCTGGGCTGAGTCAGGGAAAATAAGTCTGGATTATGCCGTGATGCCAGAAAGTGAGAAAGTGGCAGAAAAAGAATGAGTATGCCCAAAAGACATGGAGCCGGCTGACCTCAGGAGTTCCCCAGGAGCCCGAGTGGGAGCTGTCTGAGTAACGGAGCAGTGACAGCGCTGGACTGCACCCCAGGAAACACAGTAAGGGGGCTCCCAAGTCCACATCAGTATAAATAATTCACTGAATAATCAAATAAACAGGGGAAGAGGAAGCTCCTTCTTTATAGAAGGATTGAGATCAGTAAATGAAAACAGAAGAAACAAACACAAACCAGCAGGGAAACCGCACAGTAACAGCTGCTGCAGGCAAGACAGCCGTGGCTGCTAAACTCAGCCGGCGAAGCCTGAGGAGAACCAAGACAACCCCCACCCCGAGACCTGTATTAATTACTAAGGGAAAAACGGTAACTTCATAGTTGGAAGCACAACAGAAACTCCCCAGGAGGAGATTCGCCTTCCCCAAGTGCCCATGGCTAACACTGCAGTGACTGAAGGACGGACAGTGACGCCAGGATAGGCTGCCCTGGGGCGGGGGGCAGCCACTTAACGAAAACATACCTCAGTTTAATCAGGAGGCAACATCAGTAAACCCAAACTTGAGACACCCTGCAAATAAAAAGTCAGGGCTCTGTAAGAGTCTAGGTCACAAAAGTCAAGGAAAGAGGAACTGTCACAAACTAGACGGCTTAGACCCTTTTGGCTGCTAGAATAAAAATACCTTCCACCGGGTGGTTTATCAACGAAGTAAATTTCTCATAGTTGCAGAGACAGGTGCCCAGATGAAGGCACCCGCACAGCGCATGTCTAATGGAGCCGTGTCCTGGCTCCCAGATGCTACCTCCTATTGTATCCTCAAGTGGTGGAGGGGAGAGCCAGTCCCCAGCCCTGTGCGAAGTGATGCTCCCGGCTTGTCATCACCACCCAAAGGCCCCGCCCCCTAACACCATCCCCCTGGGGGTGACAGCGTCAGCACAGGAATTTTGCGTTTTTTTTTTTTTTTTTAGACACAGAGTCTCACTTTGTCACCCTCAGTAGAGTGCTGTAGCGTCACAGCTTACAGCAACCTCCAGCTCTTGGGCTTAGGCGAATGTCTTGCCTCAGCCTCTGGAATAGCTGGGACTACAGGCACCCACCACAACATCCAGCTATTTTTTATTGCAGTTTGATTGGGGCTGGGCATGAACCCACCACCCTTGGCATATGGGGCTGGAGCCTACCCACTGAGCCACAGGCGCCACCCCCACAGGAATTTTGGACAACACACACACTCAGACCACTGTGCCAGAGGAGACCAAGGAGAGACAGCAGGGCTTGTCATAGCCCAACCACGGTCATGCACTGGTAGTGGTGATCGTGCCAAGGTTATGCACGGTGCTGAGTTCAGCAAACATAGACAAAGGCTGTATGAGGTCAGACACGTAAGTCTGCAAGTTCACCCAGAAAAAGGGCCACATGCTTCGTTGCTGAATATCACTGTGGTCACCTTCGAAGACGCACTCCCCCTGGGAAGCCGTGCACTGACCCCAGCCCCTCACACTCCCTTTAAAGCACTATTGGAACCCTTTTCCAAAATGGGCATCAGTGCTGCCAGTGTATGAAGTCTGAAAAATTTAGTTTATGAACTCATCCTGGAAGAAGTCCCAAAATTATCTGAAAATAAAAGTAAAAAAAAAAAAAAGAAAAAAAAAAGAAAGAAAAAGTTAAGGTGTTGGGCAGCGCCTGTGGCTCAGTGGGTAGGCACCAGCCCCATGGTGGCGCCTGTGGCTCAGTGGGTAGGCTCCAGCCCCATATCAAGGGTGGCGGGTTCGAACCCAGCCCCGGCCAAACTTTAACAAAAAAAGGTATTGTGGCAGGCACCTGTAGTGCCAGCTACTCGGGAGGCTGAGGCAAGAGAATTGCTTAAGCCCAAGAGTCTGAGGTTACTGTGAGGTATGACACCACAGCACCTTACCAAGGGCAATAAAGTGAGACTCTGTCTCTTAAAAAAAAAAAAAAAAGTTAAAGTGTTATCATCTGTGTACTTGCTGAGTCTATTCAGATCTTAAAGACCTGGCAGGTCAGAAATGGGAGTGGGGACGAGGATGGTCCTTGCTGCTGAGCTTGGGAGCTGAGGGTCAGCTTTCCTCAGCTCCCTCCCTGCCCGTGAGGACTCCCTGTCCTCGAGGACCCAGAACCATGCCTGGCACCCCTCTGGCACAGACGTGGAGGTGGTGAGGGCTGTGACTGGGAAATAAAAAGGTTAAATAGATCTTAAATTAAGATCAGTGTCAGCTGGCCAGCAGCTTTGTATCTCAAGATCAAGAAATCATGCTCCCCGTTAAAATCGGAAACCATTTAGATATTTGCTCTACAGCTTCTACCCCTATAGGCCTCACCTGCCAAAAAAATACGAAATTAAAATTAAAAAAACAAAACAGAAAGAACACGTCAAGACATCTTTTTAGAGTGTAATCATTAAAAGGAGCAAAGGTATAGATTATGTACAAATGTACCCAAAACACCACCAAGAGCTGGCTATCTCATGGAATATTTCTCCCTGTATCTTTTTCCAAAAACATCTAGGGCAATGGTTCTCAACCTTCCTAATGCCGCAACCCTTTAATACAGTTCCCACAGGTTGAGAACCGCTGATCTAGAGTCTCCAGACCCTCAAACTATGGCCCACGGACTACATGCAGCCTGCCTAGGACATTTATCCAGCCGGCTGGGTGATTCTGACACCACAAAACACAGGGACAGTGAACTGGCTCTCTGTTTAAAAAGTCTGAGGACCCCTGTGAGGCACTATAGCTGCATGAGCTGTGGCAGAAGCCAGGGCCACCTGCCCCGACCTCACCACCCCTACTGGGTTTTGTGTCAGGCCACAGATGGAAATAAGGCCAGAGACGGGTGGCAGGGTTTCATTTAGACACTTTCCTAAGGAAACCATAAGCTGTAAGCATTGCTGGATAACTATACGAATTTTGATTTTACTAAAATGTTATGTGCCTTGAGCCAAGGTATTAATCTTGTTATAAAAGTGTCTCTCCTCCTGATAGCCATTCATTAAACTTGCACAAATTTTAAATGTACTTATTGTTATCAGATCATATGAAAAAGGCAAAGACCAAGCGTGTGGCGTGAAGGCAGGAATCCAAGTGGCTTTTGGGGGGGGGGGGGCTACAGCAAGACTTTGGTGACAATGAAAAATCCAGGCATTGGGGTATCCTGAAATGTTTATTTACAAATCTGTTTTCAGTCTGTGGTGTTTCACTTCTAAAAAATAAATTATCAATTACTGCTAAAAAGCGAATTAAAAGGGGGGGACTCCAGACGGTAACAGTAATACAGAACCGGCCCCCTCTGCTCTGTGCTCTCTGCAGACAGCCGTGTGCACGAAGCAGGGCTGCCGGCGCCCGGCCAGCCACACGGGACCTGCAGGAGCGTCGACGGCCACATCAATCTTGTCAGCTGCAGGCCATCGGTCCACAGCCTGCCGGACACGGGGGAAGGCACCAAACTCCCGCCTGCGAGTGCCCTGGGAAAGTCATTACATCCTTCGCGCACTGACCAGACGCAGGGCTATTTCTGCAGAAGCTTACGTCCTGATGAAGTTCTGATGTCATTTTAACTATGTGAAGAAGCCCTGCCAAGAAAAAAAGGGAAAAGAATCCTGGTGGGAAGAGATAAGCCTACGAGAGACCACATTCCATAACCGTGTGACAGGAAAGCCTGTCCGTGTTATCACCCCTCTCCCTTGACTGTGTGATACAGAATGAGGTTATGATTATATAAAATGGTCGCAGAATTCCAGAGTAGACCCTATCACAAGAGAGGAGAATTTTCTTTCTCTAGTAGCAAACAGGAATCTGGAGTTTGGCAGGCCTTCTGTCATCTGTGAGGAGTTATTATCAGCAGATGAGACAGAGGACGTCTCTTATCATTTGGCCTATAAACAGCTTCTGATCTGTGGGGTAAAAATGCATTGAACTTTAATAAGCACTCCATTATAACAAATAAAACCAAACACCTAATTACCAAGTGACTATTTATAGTTTCTAAAATAACCCAGTTTTACAAAGCAGATATTTTAAGATTCAAAGAAAAATCTTGCTGGATTCCAGTATTCGGCACCATACTTAATTTGCTAGACCCAGAGGATCAAGAGATGTGTAACTCTAAATTACTGTGAAGTCAAATAATAATTAGTCTTATTTACTAACAGCAATTACTTATAACTGAAAACTCAATCATGTATTTAAACTGTTAACTTCGACAAAAATTCAAAACCTGGTTAACGGAGAGCTGGAGAGAACACCTGCAGGTGGGTAACACCTTTAGTTTATTGAACAGGCTTTGCAAAACAAGCTTACAAACGCAGTGAAACCTTTTATTCTTCTCTACTTCAATCTATTTTATATTTTTAGCATCTTGTTCAGGCAAATTCCTTTCCCCAAGGGGCGTGGTGTCTCTGTTGACACAGCACAAGTGGAGAGAGTATGTCTGTGATAACACAGAAAGGAGCTCCTGCAGCTCAGAGTACTCAAGGTAAAAATAAATAAATGAGCGGAGAATTAAATATAAACAAGCAAAGAAAACCAGAGGTCAGAATTAAAATAGACTCTAACGACCACTTAAAACGATTAAACAAACACTGAACCCATCTAGACCAGCACGGGCCAGCATAGTAACTATCAACCACATGTGGCTACTTGTTTAAAATAAATTGATTGGAATGTAATAAACATTTATAATAAATTCAGCTTCCAATTCCCGGTGTCCGGTAGCCGCATGTGACTAGTGGCTATTCCAACGGGCAGCACAGAGAACAATTTCCACCACTGCAAAAAGTTCTGCTGATAGCCCTGCCCTGTCCAACCCCATCACTGCATGTGGCAGGGGAGCCGAGACCCGGGAGGCCACGCGGAGTGAACCGGGAGACCTCGCTTGCTGCCACATGGCACGCAGGTGGGCACCAAGCATGTCACCCAGCTCAGCCCCGCCCAGCTGGAGCCTGAGCTGCATGTGGTCAGGGATAGTTTGAGCCCAGCACACACCCACCCACAAACGCCTGGCACGCAGCAGGTCTCTGAGGGCTCCAGAATAAGGACCGGAGTAAAAGGACGATGGCTCCCTCGGGGAGCACGCTGGACTCTAGAAGCTGAGTGGCCAGTTAAGGATTTCCCAGTCGGAGTCACGGGAAGTCTTCCCAGCTTTAGTTTTCAAAGCACCATATTAAACACGTCTGTGCACAGAATTTTCACTAACTCTTTAGCACGGAGTCTCGGTATGAAATCACTATAAAAGCCAGGCAATGGAAGAACGTCACATCTTTACAGTTGAGCACTTGGCCACCTCCAAAGATAATGCTGACAAAGAGCTCAATGACGTGGATAAGCACTTATAAGGTCAGTGAAATGCCCAGCACAAAGTTAATCACCCCACATCCAGATATAATCGGGAGGTGGGGCAGTGGGCGAGGGAGTGTGCGTGGGATGTCCGTGTGCACGGGACACGGGCCTCTACAGTGTGATCCAGCTTTGTCCCCTACAGAATCCTCCAGCAAACTTCTCCAGAAAGGGCTGCTTCCCAGACTGAGGATAGAGAAATAGATGTTCGTGAGTTCTGGACTGGAAGAAGCCCCTAACAACTGTCCCCAGACCCAACACTGAACCTGCTGCACCCTGACCCTCAGCTGAATCACTCTCAATGACGGAGTCCTTATTGCAATGACATCTGGGAACACTGGTAGCTGCCTAAGAATTGATTTTGTTACTACTTTTTCTAAATCTTCAAGATTCTGTCTATATTTAACTTTCGGTAGCTTTATGCCAAAATATTATCAACCCAGTTCTTTTGGGAAAACTAGATCAGGGGACTATAATACAAAAGACAATTTTAAGACATGAGGAGTATGGGTACTCAGAGAAGGACAGCACGCTGGACCACAAAAGCTGCTACCCGCTGTGGGCAGGCGGCATTGGTGGGAAGTGGGCTCAGCCTCGCTGCCCACAGTTATTTCCACAGGCATCCTCTAACAACCCGAGACCCCCTAGCCCAGCAGGGCCCTTCAAGAAGCTGAGACCTGAGGGACGCTGACTGGATAACACCCCAGGGATCCAGACAGCAGCAAACCCATAGGTCGCCTTGAAAGAAGGGAGGAGAGAGAGAAGTGGAGAAAAACATCCTTGATTTGCCCTTAGGAGTCAAATAATCAAGCTCTCGCCATGTGAACTCATAATCAAAAGTCACAGAACAAGCAAGGTCTCAAGTTATAAAGAGAAAGTTACAACACATAGGGCAGGTAAAAACCAGAGAGCCCACCCTGGACCCTGGGGCTGCAGATATTTGAAGCAGCTGGTACTGAACATGGACTAACTATGAAACATGAAAGCAAGTAAAAATAAAGGGTGGGCAGGAAGAAGGGGCAGGGAGCAAGAGAAAACCAGAAGCTGTCAGTGCAGACGTCCATTTCTGAGCAAGAGGTAGTACACGGGGCAACCCACTGTTCCCAACGTAAAAGTCAGAAAAATCACATAATCGTGTCTTTACAAGGCTGCAGAGCTGTGGAAGCAGCCAGGATAGATGGACAGAGATGGTCTGGGTGGAGACTATCCTCAGAAGTGAGCTGCTCACCAGCCTGCCCGCTTGGAACCTTCGCTGACCATGGATGCAGATGGAGAGCTGCGTGGACCGGCCCACACACACCCTCTACCTGGGAAAGAGGTCAGGGAGGCTCCGGATGGTCTGGCGGGGATGAGGGAAAGTTCAGGATTATGGAGGACCTGAAAGTACCACCAGTTTGTGGGAGCTGAGCCCAGCAAGGGCATCGGAAGGGACAGTCCCGTCTCCCTGCATCTAATGGTGCCTCGGACACTGGGAGTGGGGGCAGCAGTGAGGACTGGATTGCACAGTCACATCTCCCACCGAGGCGAGCACCAGATTGTGAGACTGCGGGTCAATGGAAGGCCAAAGGGCAAAGCTCAAAACCTCACGCATCTCCCAAAGTATTTACAGGCTGAGGAGAGAGGCCGCAGGCTTTCCACCAAAAGCCCAGCCAGCCATGCTCAGAGAAAGGGTCCAACTGGGGGCTTTACTAAAATCACAGCCCAGCCCACTCCAGACCGAGCCCTCCTACAACTGAGGTCATTACTCATTCCACGGGCGTGAGGACAGAGGGGCCTCTTCTGCGATGGAACGTGTAATTGTCTAGAGGCTTTACGCACAAGTCCAGCATGCAACTCTGAAGCGGGCAGACAGGGCAAAAATTGTGACCGATACTCAAGAGACAAACAGAAAATACGAGAAGAATGAATGTCTGTAACCCGGTGTTAGCGGGTAAGAACTGTTAAGATGATATTGGATTATTTTTCAGCGAATGGATACATTTAAAAATAAGAAGACAGACAACATGAGTGGGGAAGTAGAGAATTTTTCTTTTCTTTTTTAGACAGAGTCTCACTATGTTGCTGTCGGTAGAGTGCCGTGGCATCACAGCTCACAGGAACCTCCAACTCTTGGGCTTAAGCGATTCTCTTGCCTCAGCCTCCAAAGTAGCTGGGACTCTGGGCGCCCGCCACAATGCTGGCTATTTTTGTTGTTGTTGTTATAAGTGTCACATTGTTTAGCTGGCCGTGGCTGGGTTTGAATCCGCCAGCCCTGGTATATGTGGCTGGCGCCGTAACCACTGAGTGATGGGCACCAAGCTGAAAGTAAATTTTAAACACAGAATTGAAATACTGTGTTGAAAATAATATATTCAATTTTAATATTTACTAATAAATATTAAACTTGTATTTATTTAATATTCAATTAAATTAATTAATTAATTTAAACATTAAATTTATATTTATTTAATATTCAATTAAAATATAAAATGGACATTCTAAAACTGAAAAAGAAAAAACTTTGAAATTTAGAATTCATCAGATGAGTTTATTAGCTGACTAAACACAGAAGAAAACAGCGTTTATAATCAGTGAGACAGAGAATATCTACAGTGAGTCCAGAATAAGAGAGGAATGAAAGGAAAGGGTAACCCTAGAGGTGGGAGGGGAGAGTCACAGGACGTAGCCCACTCATAACTCAGCTCTTACACGAGGATGAGCGATATTTGAAAAGATTAGGATCAAGAATTTTGCAAAACAGATGACAGATACCAACCCAGAGATTTAAGAAGTTTATCAAACTGCAAGCAGAATAAATAGGAAGAAAACCACAACTAACCATAATGCACTTAGCTTTAAACCAAAGAGAAAACCTGAAAGGCGGTCACATTAAAACATCTGGGTTACCCTCCACACGTTCCAGTAAGACTGAAAAACCACAGGCAAAGGAATGCCACGTTTTGAACGATGCATAAAATGCCCACTGACTCAGCAGCCAGTGGACTGTTCCACTAGTGTTTAAAAATGGAGGCCAAACATGTTTTTAGATCGAGCACAGTTTGTTACCAGTTGACTAACATTAAAAACAAACAAAAAAACCTAAGAGGCTTGGCCCAGTGGCTCACGCCTATAATCCCAGCACTCTGGGAGGCCAAAACAGGAGGATTACTTGAACTCAGGAGTTTGAGACCAGCCTGAACAAGAGCGAGAGCCTGTCTCTACAAAAAATAGAAAAACTAGCCAGGTGTTGTGGCAGGGACCTGTGGTCCCAGCTACGTGGGAGGCTGAGGCAGGAGGATCACTTGAGCCCAGGAGTTGGAGGCTGCAGTGAGCTATCATGACACCATGGCACTGCAGCCGGCAACAGAGCATGACTGTCTCAAATAAATAAATAAATAAATCTTAAAAAGCTAAGAGCACTCTGTTCAGCAGAGTCAGCAGCCCAGAGCCAGGCACCATGGCCAGAGGTAACAAAAGCACAGGGTGGGCAGGACAGGCTACCCCAGGAAGGCTGAAAGCTTAGAGCGCCAGCAGCAAGGATCGCTGCCTTCAAAGTGTGTGTACAGGATCAATACAGCAGTGTAAAAGTGGAGTAGGGGCGGGGAGCGGTGTACAAAATTCTGTAAAGTCCTTCATTGCTGAGGAAGTGGTACAGGGGCAATTTAGGTGACCCCTAATAAGTCTAGGGTTATACTGTAATCTCTAGGCTAACCTCCAAGAAAAAAACACATGCACGTGTAAGTAGAAAGCTAAGAAAGGAAAAAAAATGAACAAAAGCACTCTATTAATCTACAGGAAAGCAGAATAAATTCGAAATAAAGGAACAAAAAAGAGATGGGACCATTAATTAGACGACAAATAGCAAAACGGCAGAATTAAACTCAACTATAATCATTTTAATGTGACTGGACTAAATAATTCAATTAAAAGTGAAGATTATCAAATGGGCTATTAAAATCTATGCACTGTCTACGCACTTTAAACATAAGGCCAAGAGCTGCAAGCATAAGGATGGGAAGTGACACCATACCAATGTGAAAATGGATTAACATAATTAACATAACCAGAGTTTTTCTTAAAAGAATTAAAAATCTTAAAACTGTAAGAGCAATTAAACCACATACTTAAAGAAATCTTCCCATGAATACCAAGTTATATAGGCAGAATCCATCTAATTATCAAAGAAAAGATCATTTTTGTCTAAATTTTCCTAAAGAACAGAAAACAGAGAATGCTTAACCCACCCTGTAAGACCAGAAGATCTCTGAAACCCAAACCAGACAAGGGTACTAGAAGAAAGAAAGACTCACGCCAATCTCACTCTTAAAGACAGATGCAAAAATTCTAAGCAAAAAATTAGTAAGCCGAGCCTGACAGATGTTGAAAAGATGATGCTTAGTAGCCAAGTAACGTTCTTCTCAGAATAGAAGGATGATTTAACCTTAATGAATCTACAGAAGTCACGACCCTCCCCAACAGACGTGGGTGTCAGAATCACACTCCACAGATGCAGAAAGTCCCTTAATCTGAAGCCTTGAAATGTTTTCAAGAAGCTACGGGAGAAGAGAAGATATTTCTAAAATTTTCTTTAGCTCTGAAACAGTTTATAAAAATTGTTTGTTTAGCTACTGAAGGGAAGCCAAAAAAAAGAAAGAAAAACAATTTCAGTCAACCAGAAGACAAGGAAACCCCCTTTCTACTAAAAGTCTATTGCAAGTATCATTTTTGGTAGTGAAAATTTGCAGCTTTCCCTTTAAAATAAGTAACTAGCTTAGAAGATCAATTACCACAAAAAACCTACTTATGATGGAGATCCTAGCTAGTGCAATATGGTAAGTAAAAGAAATGATTTACAGAGTAGAAAGAAAGAAGCAAAGCTTTCATTCACAGGTGATATGATTGACTACATGGAAAAAATCAAAGAATACACATGGGGTGTATTAAAATTTTAAAAAGAATTTAGAAAGGAAATTAAATATAAAATGAAGACACAAAAATCAATAGCATTTCCATATACCAGTCATAAAGAAAAATCTAATCCAAAAAAAGATGCTATTTATAATAGCAATGGCAAACAAAAAAAAAAAAAAAAGAGAGAGAGAGAGAATAACCGAGGGAAAAGGTGTGTAAGGCCTGTGTGAAAACAACTGCTAGGGCTTGAGAGTCACTGAAGGTGACCTGAAGAGACAGCAAGAGCATATTCCTGAAGGGGAAGGTTCGGGCACAAAGAGGCCAGTCCCCCACAGGGATGGATGGACACAAGGACCACCAAATACCGAAAGGCTTGAGGAATCTGACCAGCTGATTCTGAACCTTGTCTATATGAGCAGAGGCCCAAAAAGAATTAAGACGTTCCCAAAGAACAACAAAAAGATGTGAAGACTTTCCTACCAATTTTAAGAGTTAGCCGAAGCTGCAATAATTTATTGACATCTGTCCTGAAACACATAAAAACACGCATGGAGCAGGAGAGCCACCAAGCAGACATGCGTCCATTTGAAATCATCAGTTGCTCCAGGTTAATTCTGGAGTGAGGACTCCTTTCTCCTCTGTTCTGCAGGTCCCTCCCGTCACATGTTTGTCATGTGTCCGTAGTGGGGGCCCTGCAGGTCCCTGCAGGAGCAGCCACTCAACAAAGGCTGCAGAGCAGCCGAGACTCACATCCAGTGGAGCTGGATTTCCACTCCATACCACACACAGAAATGAATTCCAAATGGTCCTCAGACTTGAGGATATTTTAGAACTTTTTATGACTGGGAATAAGGAAGAGCTTTTGAAAATGTGCAAGCTATCAAGGGAAAGAATCACAAACTCAATTACATCCCACAATATTAAAATTAGGAACTCCTGTCCATCAAAAGACACTACAAAGAAAGTGAAAAGGTGAGCCACAAATTGGGAGATGATAATTGCAGCCAATTTAACTGACAAAGGATTAGAACCCAGAATATATAAACACTCCCACACACAAGTAAGAGAAAGACAAAGGCTTTGCACAGGCATTTCACAAAAAGGAAGCTTGAATGGCAATGTGAAAAGATGCTCAACGTCAGGGACAGTCAGAGAAATGCAAAGTAAGATGGCAGGTAAGCTCCTCCACCCAGTAGGTTAACAACCATCAGTAGGATGATACATCCAAGCTTTAGCAAAAATATGGACCAACCAATACAGGTCTAATCTGCATTAACCATTGTTACAAAACAGTTCCTGACTCGTAGCAGAGAACACTGACAGTCCAGTGATTCTACCCTGGAATCTACTCCAAGGAGAAGTGTACACCAGTGACCATACACACAGCTGCAGATCCCAGCCACACCAGGAACAACCCAAATGCCCACTGAGAGAAGAATAAAAACGTGTCTCATCAAACAGTGGTACAGACCTACAATGAAATGCCCCAATGCACAGAAAATGAACCAACACCAGCTACGCACAAGGATGAATCCAGAAACCCAATTCTGAACAGGAGAAAGCAAGTCTCAGAACACGCAGACACTGCCACAGCCTCTTCATAAAGGTCAAAAACAAGCAATACAAATGACACCTTGCAGAAAAAAATAAAGATAATATGGTAAAACTGTAGAAATTTAAAAAGCAAGAGAATGGTAAACACATATTTCCAGATAGCGATGACCTTGGAGTGAGGAGAGTTGAGGATGTCGGGGGGGAGGACAGAGAGGCAGCTGCAGACCACCCAGATCAGTGTCCCGACAGTGACAGTGGCTAGTGGACAGGTGTCCTGACTCCTGCTTTACTTCACAATGTGCCCGTATCTCATATATTCTTTAGTATAGGAACTGGTGCAAGAAAAGCAGGAAGAGAAGGACAGAGAGGAAATGAGAAAGGGAAAGAAAAAAAAAACCACAGAAGAAAAATATGGACGACTAAAGAGGAAAGGCCACCAAAGTCAACACTCCACAAAACGGAAAACTGAAATGCTCATCTGATGATGATGATGATGATTTTTTTTTTTTTTGTAGTTTTTGGCCGGGGCTGGGTTTGAACCCGCTGCCTCCGGCATATGGGGCCGGCGCTCTACTCCTTTGAGCCACAGGCACTGCCCTCATCTGATGATTATTAAACAGCAATACTTTTTCCAGAAACTAAATATTATGGTACGAGAAACTTTCACAACTTACTCATTTTAGATTGAGGAACAGTTTGGCCTCCCATCACTAACTACATACAAAACACACACAAGTTTTAGAGTTTGCACGTGATCTAAAACTTTATAAGTTAACCACACATTTTCCCCTTTACTTCTATAGCAGCCCCAGAGAGGTGATGTCACTGGAACGGTTGGGAATCACACTTAGAAAGCTCACTGCTCATTTGAGAAGGCACTCTGCACCCATCACAGCCATGGGGACAACCCTACCCCCGTGGGGGTTCCAGGGAGATGAGGAGCAACCCCCCCGAGCCATCTACACGTCCCTGGACACTGTGCAGGACACCTGTTGACTCCTACTTTCTCAGGGGTGTGCACAGCTGTGGGAAGGGTACTGTATGAAGAAGCAAGCGACCTGCGCCAGGGTGCCAAGTGATTCCCACCTGCGACCTCGGTAAGCCGGGACAAAAGACAGCTCTAGGTGAGGGATTTTTCAAATGCAGAGTTGCACAGAATTCTCTGGATAGCCCTGGTAGGAAGCAAAGCCAGGCCTTAATGTCACCATCATTATTAAGTTTAACTGAGTGGAGTCCAGGTTAGCCAGAGACTAAGCGCAGTGGTCTTCAACTTCTGGCAAGGAGCACACACTTTTCCTCTGTCTCATCTCACTTTCGACAATGTAAAAATACCACACAGACGGACCTCAGCAAAGTACATTTCTACTGATGACACATTTAAATCTACAACCATGATAGGAGTAAAATAATCTGAATTAAAGATGCCTTTGATTTTCTCCATTTCTCCAATCTCAAGTCCTCTCCATATGGAGTTGAAATGGTCCCTCTTTGAAGCAAAAAATATAAAGTTCTTTATATTTCTTAACAAAAAGTTACTCATTTCTACCAACTTTACCAACACCTGTGATCTGGGATTCGCACATGAATTACTCAAGTTTTATGGAAGAAAGAAGACAATTAACTACAAGGGATTTTGTAAAATTGTGCCTAAACTTAGAAGGTCAGTTCGTTTCATTCTTTAACTCTATTTCAGGAAAAAGGAAAAAGGCTATCAAGCTATGCCACGTTCAAAAGGAAGATGAAGAACTTTCAAGTGTTCTGAAAATTACTGTTCTTCGAAATTTGTGAGAGTTTGAATAAGCAAGTTAAACATCCTTAACAAGTGGTTAGTGAAGCTTTTCATCTGCTTCATGTGCTAAAAAATTTGTAATTTGGGGCCAAAAGGCTTTGGCTAATTTCAGTCCCATTTAAGTGCAACTGGTGTCTCCTGTGTTAATACAGTTCCACTAAAAATCCTGTGGGGAATTACACTTCTACCCTTGATGGAGTAGTAGGAACCAAACTGATCTAAAACAGAACACAGCACAGTTGAAACAGCCCTTATCCTAAATGCTTATGTGCTTTAGGCTTCATATTTTTGAACTCTGGAATATTTAAAAAATACCTATTATTACCTAATCCAAAAACTGATTAGCAGAGCATTCCTAATTCAAAATGTTCTAATAAGCATTTCCTTTGAGCATGACTTTTAAATATCATGCTGGCACTCAAATTTCAGATGTTGGGGCATTTCAAAATTCAGATTAGGGATAATCAGCATAGAAACAAAACAATGGTCCACAGGAGCCAAGGACTCTGCCCCGAGGGAAGGGAGATGTGTCCCTGTGCTCAGGGCACAGCTCACAAGCATCTGCAGGCTGCACTGGAGAGAAGGACCACTCCCAAACCAGTGGGTGGCTCACCAAGAGAGGAGACAAGAGGCCAGGATTTAGAAAGAACAAAACACCTATACGTTTGGGGGCACAAGAGCAGAGAAGAAAGGTCAGAGAGAAGCTCCAGATGTCTGCAGAGGGATCAGTGTGAGTCTCTGCCTAACCACTGAGCTACTACTTAAAAAGAATTTTCCTAAAGTCAAGAAAAGACCCTCCATAAAGAAGCAGGCCAAGTGATTTTGAGCACAGAGCCAGGAATAGTCATGCACTCACTGCCAATGTGGAAAGACCTCACAGTAGGACATCAATCAGGTAAAGACCTCCCGGCTGCCTCATTTCATATTTATGTATTCAATACACACACACACACACACACCAATTAAATAAAGGCATTGCCTTAGTGGTAGAGCTAAATTATCTCTGGATTAAAACTTATTCTAGATCTACCCTATCAAAATGTAAAAGCCAGCCTTGCTTGAAAGGATACAAATGATTTCAAATAACTTACCTACACCAGAATAAAGTCCAAACTCTTTAAACTTCAATGTCTCAGTAATATAGCACTCAGCAACAAAATTCTCAATGGCTGGATCCAATTAAACGTGCATACACAGACACACACACAGAGCAGGGAAATATAACCACAACCAGGAGAAAACTCATTCAACAGAGCTACACCCAGAAAAGGAAGAGATGATTGAACAAAGAGATTACGACATAAAGACAATTATGATGTTTCATATATTCAAAAAGATAGAGCAAACTGCCTGTGGTGAAAGAAATAGCAGGTATAAAAAATCCACTCAGAACTTAGAGATTTAAAATACAGCATTTTAAAAACTATCCAGGTACAGAAAGACAAAAAGACAAGAAAACAAACAAAGCATCAGGGAGACATGAGATAATATTAAGCACTCAACACACTTGCAACTGGGGCCTCAGAAAAAGTGTGGAGGCAGAAAGATCTTTGAATAAATAGTAAGTTACAGGTCTTCAAATCAGATAAAAATAAACCCATATAGATAGAGCCTCCCTGATCTGAAATGTTCCGAAATCCAGAAGATTTTGAGCATTTACATAATGCCGTGAGTGGAAAATTTCACATCTGACCCCATGTGAGAGGCCTTAGTCAAAATGCAGGCAAAATTTTGTTTTATGTGTAAAGCATTAAAAATAATATATAAGATTTCTTTAAGGCTAGGTGTATAAGGTGTGTATGAAACATAAATGAATTTCATGTTTAGACTTGGGTCCCAACCCAAAGATGCTCATTATGCATAAGCAAATATTCTAAAATAGAAAAAATTCTGAAATGTGAAATACTTCTGGTTCTAAGTATTTCAAATAAGGAATCCTCAACCTGTACTCACAGATACAATAAGTTCAGATAAACTCAAGCAGGAAAAAACAAAAACTACACCAAGACAACTAATCAAACTGCTAAAAACAAATGACAGAGAGAAAACATTTAAAATGGCCAGAAGGGAGAGAAAAGACAGATCACACACAGAGAAAACAACCTTAAGAATAACAGCAAACTGACCATCCGAAACTATGCAAGGAAGGACACAATGGAACATCATCTCTAAAGCATTAAAAGAAAAACATGGTCCACCTACAAGTCTACAAGCAACAAAACAGCTTTTCAAGAATGCAAGTGAAATAAAGGTTTAAAAAAAAAACCCACAAAAGCAAGATGATGTTCATATACTAGTAGACCTGCGCTCAAGAAATTTGGGATGAGATTATCAGATATAAAAAAAAATAAGAGGAAGTATCCAATGTACACAACACTACTACGAAACCAACATATAAGCACCTACACATTCATACAAATGATAAAACATGCTATAGTCCAGAAAGAAAGAGGGAAGAGGAGGGAGGGGGAGAGGTGAGGTGAGTCCAGGAGGAGGGAGGGTCTGTGGTGGGACCTTACCTAATACGCATAATACAATGGTACATTTCAAAACTATTAAGAATAGAGTCTAAATATCTTATCACAACAAATAAGCAAGCAAGGTGATGGCTACACTAATCAGTTCGATGTAAGGATTCCACATTGTTCATCAATTCAGCACATTGTACCCCACAAGTGCATTAATGTACACAGTCATGATTTAGTAAAGAAAAACGATGCAAGATAAAACCTGCTACATTTTGTAGCTCAAGTGAAGAGCTCAAGAAACAATAAAGATAACTGACTACCTGAAGCAGAAATAATATATTTTAGAGTTTATTACACATGTAGCAAGAACATAACAAGAAAGTGGAATAAAAGAAACTGAAGTGTACTGTTGTATACTTGAGCCCAGGAATTTAAAGTTGCTATGGGATGCAGTGCTAAGTACATCTCAAGTTCTATCATATAGTGTGAATGCAGTCGATGAAAAGCTAAGTACGTTTATACATGTTCTACAGCAACCACTAAAACAGAAAAAAAGGAGAAATATCTAAGAAGCTGACAGTATGGTATAGGTGAAACACCTATATGCCTCTGGCCAAAAAAGCTGTTTGAGAGAGAGCAGTGAAAAGACTTTGTGCAGGCACACTTGTGAGAAACTGAGGCAGAATCCCATGTGACCAGGTTAGTTGCAGGCCTAACATGACCAAGGCTTTGGCTGGAATAGACTGCATTAAGGAATTAAGGTTGACTTTATAAGGCCAATGAAAAAGCCCTTTGGAAAACTTGCCAGATACCTATCAGTAACCTTTCCTGATCTGTGGTAAGTGACAAAGGTCACTTGCTGACGGGTCCAAGAATGGAAATGTGCTAGGGGACCTCAAGAGAAGAATGTACCCAGTGCATACAGGTATCTAATGGCACAGATGAAACCTGGGCTCATGAAAGGCTTTTGAGAAGCCTGAGAATTCCTTACAAAAGGCTCCAGCAAAAACCCCCTGACTTAAGGCCTACATGGGAGCAGAGGTTTGCACACAAATTCCTGTATACCCAAGAAGTTTCTCTATGCTTTGCTTAAAGATTTGAATTCACTGCCTTCCAATGGCATGGTCAGTAGAACAGACATTCAAATCATCTCTTTCCCCTGTAGCCTCAGGCTTCACCAAATAAGAACAAAGAAACTAATAACTGACAACATGTTCTTCACTAAATTAAGTTAAACTGGGTTATGTTGAAAGGGTTATGCTTAAAGGTATATGTTGGGTGGATTATCAGATTACCAGGGAGGAGTTACTTACAGGGCGGGTGGTCATAAGATGTTTAAATGGATTAATGAAGTCATTGATGTCCAATGCGCATGTGCAGAGGGATTGTAATGAATGTTAATGAGGTCACTGCTGTATAGTGCATGCACAAGATTGCCTATATAAACCAACAGCAAATAAAGAAAGATCGCCATTTTGCCTGAGAGAGCAGATGGTCACCTTTATTTAAAACACAATTTCAATAAGTGTGCTTATTCTTTGTGACATGGCTTTTCTGTGAGACCCTAACGGCAATACCCTAATGGCAACAGTATGGACAGAATGTTAAAATGGCATCATTAAAAATATTCGACCAACCAAAAAGAAAGCAGGGAAAAGGGAAGAAGGGTAAAGAAACAAATGGTATAAGTAGAAAAAGAACAGCAAGATGATAAACTTAGTCCCAACCATGTTAATATTACATTAAACGTAAATGTTCTAAACTCTCTAATTTTACAAAGACATTGTCAGACTTTTTTTTTTGAGACAGAGTCTCACTCTGTTGCCCCTGGCTAGAGTGCTGTGGCCATCAGCCTAGCTCACAACAACTTTAAATTCCTGGGCTCACCTCCCTCAGCCTCCTGAGTAGCTTAGCTGGGACTATTGGCACCCACCACCATGTAAGATGGGGGTCTCGCTCTGCTCAGGCTGGTCTTGAACTCCTGAGCTCAAGAGATCCTCCCACTTCAGCCTCTCACAGTGCTAGGATTACAAGCATGAGCCACCACACCAGGTCTAGATCAAATTTTTTAAAGAGAGACCCAACTGTATGTTATCTACAGGAAACATTACATTTTGTATTTAACCTATTGTTTAACCTATTTTAACCTAAAACATGAAAAAACAGTTACCATAGAAACATTAATTAAAAGAAAGCTGGAATGGTTATCTTAATATCAAATTTCAAAACAAGGAATATTACCAAGGCTAAAGAAGGTTATTTTATAAGGATAAAGGGGCTAATTCACCACAAGGACACGGATTCCAGGTATGTGCACACCTACTGAAAGCACCTGACACAGATGAAGAGCTAACAGAACTAAAAACCAGTGAGGATACACAACATCTGAACAACACCACTGACTCAACACCTGACTCAACAGACATTTAAAAAACGTCGTTCTACTCAAGCAGCACAGAGTGTACATTCTACACACAGTCAAGTGGACACCGTGCTCACCACATTCTGGGGTGGACCCATATTCTGGGCCGCAAAACAACTCTCCACAAATTCAGGAGGCCTGAAATCATAAAAGGGATATCGTCTGACCACAGAGCAATTCAACCACAAATCAGTAACAGAAAAATATTGGAAATGTCTCCAAATATTCGGGGAAATCTCAAAATATTTTTAAATGAAATGACATGCTTCTAAATACCTCATGTATTAAAGTCAAAATCACAAGGAAAATTGGAAAATATACTGCAATGAATGAAGATGGAAACACAGTGTATCAAAAGTGAGTGTAGCTAGCAGTGCTGGGGGGAGGGGGTTCAGCAGCTAAAGCAGTGCGGTGGGGGGTTCAGCATTAAATGCTTCTATGAGAAGAGAAGAAAGGCTGACTCAAGTTTTCACCTTAAGAAACTACAGAAGAGGAAGGATCCTAAACCCAGAGCAAGCAAAAAGACAGAAATAATAAAGAGCAGAAATCAACAAAACAGAAAAAAGAGAAATCAACAATGACAAATTTTGGTTCTCTAAAAACAGATAAGCCCTTAGCCAGACTAATTAAGAAAAAAGAGAAAATGCAAATTACTAATATGAGGAATAAAAACAAAGACAAGACTGAAAATCCTACAGACATTAAAGGTATAATAAAAAATGTTAAAATAACCTTAAGCCAATCAATTCAAAAACTCAGATAAAATGGCAAAATTTCTCAAAAAACACAAAATCCCAAAAATCACACATGAAGAAATAAATTACCTGAAGAGCCCTAAATCTACTTAGCAAATGAATTTGTGGCTGATGTCCTTCTCACAAAACTTCAAATCCAAATGGCCTCACCTGCAAACCCTACTAAACACGTAAAGAAACAATGTTAATAGTGTCTAGACTAATCCCAGAGAGAAAAGAGGCCTCACTGTACTTAACATGAAGAATAAAAATAAATAATAATATATGGAACCCAAGGAAGGATTATCCAGGAATGCCAAATTGGTTTAATATATAAAATCAGTATAACTCCACATATAAGGTACTTAAAGGAATAAAATGCCCTCAATCTGGTAAAGGGCACCTACAAAAACCTATGGCTGACCCCACATTACTGGTGGCAGATGATGTAACGATGAGGACAACGGCTGACACTTAGCAGGAACCAAACTGCAGAAGAACCATCCTCGCCGCCCCCGCCACACACACGCACACATACACGGTTAAGGGAAAGAACAAAACACACCACAACAAAACGGGTTCAGGTAAGAGTGTCCTGATGAAGCAGTCAGACTTGTTGCCTTTCTAAATTTAATGTTCTATGACCAAATGGGAGGAAGGCAGTTCTGATGCAAACCCCCGGTGGCTGTCTCCAGCCTCCAGGAGAAAACCCGTGCAGTGGTGGAGCTACCAGGGGAGCTGCCGACTTTTCTTAGAACAAAAGTGTGATTTGTATGAGCAACTAACAAACTACGGTTATTCAGACGCACACATCCGGCAGACATTTTCTCAAAAAAGAGCACACAGAGCCTGTCACCATATGTGATGTGACGGACAGCATTTGCTGCTAATGATAAAATGAGAACGTCAAGCGGTAATTAAAACTTTGGAAACCTACACTCGCCACCATGGCTTGCAATGCCAAGAGGCTTTTCTAAGGAGAAAGGTGGTGGCATTGACAGTATGATTTTTGGTGCTGTATTACAAAACACATTGGTGTCGGAAGGTCTGTATAACCGAGAGAAGCAACATTTCCCACAGACCAATGAATAACATGAATGATGTTGCAAAGCCATTCATGGGGCACGATGCACCCATGGATTTCAGTGTCACGGAGTACAAAAGTCCACTGAGGTCTGAGACTCATATAATACCCACAATTATCTGACAAAGCTATTGAAATGTGGTTCCCTTCTCCAGTGACTTATCAGGGGCCAGACTGTCCTGATGCGCTTTGGCTAAAACACCATATCCCAACAGACTGAGTGCTGTCCTCTACTAACCGAGACGTTTAAACCTTCTGAAACGGTGGAAATAATAACATTCCTCATTCATAATTTTTATAGAAAATATGGCTACTTTTTACTTTACACCGTTATTTGTACAAAAATATAGAATTATTGTTTAAATTAATTAGTATTTTTAAATTCTACAGTGTTAATTTCCAATGTGCCAAATATTTATATCAAAGTCACGTAAGCTCCATGGGATCCCTAAAAAGTTTTTAAATGTCCAAAAAGGCTCTGAGACCAAACTGTGAGGACCACCAGCATGGAAGGGGGAGTCCTGTGACTCCACCCACCGTCTTTACCCCTCCACAGTCAGGAGGGCTTTTCAGGAATCTACTCCCGAAAACTGTAAACATGGGCAAGAACAGAGGAGCAGGCCTGTGTCCACCAGCCAGTGAGGAGGAACACGGGGGCCTCGTCTGCCATCATAGGAAAATATCCATTCTCTTATTTTTTAAAAAGCTGTCCACCACCTCTACTTGTACAAACTTTTCCACAGTAATTTGATTAAACCTCTCTAGAAGACTTCTTCATAAAGACCCACTAGAGAACTTAGCACTATTTCAGCTCGAAGTTAGAGAAAAAGAAACAGAATACTTGGGTGTAACAAGTCCGTGTAAGACCACAATTCCATATGAAAACATTTAAAATACATTAGATTTTTGGTCAAGATGAAAGACAAAAAAGAAAAAAAAAAATCAAGCAATCTATTCTAATTGGGTTCCCATGGTAACTGTACAATTGGGTTTTTCAATGTAACCTCCCAAAGGCCCAATGCGCACTTGTAAAATATACTTCCAACAGCCTGAATTGTTTTTACATTACAGCACTCCCAGGAAGATCAATTATTATACATCCCCACCCTAACTATTAGTGGCAGGAGATGTTAACGCTATTTGCTGTATTAACATAAGTCATGTAAGGAGCACTACATATCACAATAATTATATAAAACTAATCATACACTTCAGATTCATCAAACACGTTCTGGGTAATAACCAATAGGGCTGCTGTCACGCAATTATGTTTACAAAATGTAAGAAATCAACCCCAACTACATACCAAACCATCGTGCCTCTCTCATTGATTTCAAGGATAAACAGAATCAATCATTAATAATTACATTATAAGATAACCCTGAAGGTTAATCATATTCTTAGAGACTCTCACTATGGAATTAAACAAACATAGCTGTGCTAATAAATAAATAAATAAAAGGTAACTGAGGAGAATTTGGATCTACACGTTACATATCACGGCACAATATAGCAAGGAACATTCCCAGACCCACAACCCTGACTTCACCTGTGCTGACACAGCAGTCTCTACCCGCCCCGCCCCCCCCCCCCGCCCCGGCACAAACAGGGCCTCCAAAGGACTGCTGTGGCACAGTGCCAGCCTACGCTGCAGGGGCACAGAGGGTCGGGGTGTGGGTTTGGGAATGCGATAGCTGCATCTCAGCAGCAATAAGATACACTGGGAATAGAGACTTCAATTTGAGTTTTCCTTGCAACAATCGTAAAATCCCCGTGGATTTGATACATGTTGTAGATCCATAACCCACAGGGTGACGGCGGGTTGGGGAAAAGGAAACTCAGCAACCTCCTGCCTTTATGACGTCCCCCATCATGGCCATGGTGAATGCAGCTGATGCATTAAGTCGTTGGCCAGCAGCCTTCCTGTAAGACCTGACACAAAAGACATCTCCAAGTATTCTCAGAGACATATCTCAACTTCAACATCTACACACTGGACGGTTCTGAGAATTTTGGCTGGTGTCTGACCAGATGACCACATGCCACCCCTTGATCCAGGCAGGATTTCAGGGGAAGAAAACAAAATTCAACCAACCAACCCAAAAAACCCAAGTAGCCCAGGTGGCTCCCTAATCATCCTTTGTGCTTAAGAAACCTAGATGGTCACCAGCACTTGAGCCAGGGTCCCTCCCACTGCTTCCACAGCATGTCATCCAAGGCCAGACGACACTAGGCTTCCTGACAGCCCACCAGGCCTCTGGGCATCTCTTGCCTTGCCTGCTGCACCCCATTTCTACTAGCACTGGAGTTTCCAGTCAAAAGATTTGGGTTTCTTCTCATTCTTTATCTTTTACTCCAATACACACTCACGCCTTTTGGGATGCCAATGGCTAAAGCTCAGAACAGTGACTCTGAAGTGCTGTCTGATTACGGAGCCGTCTCAGCCCTAAATGCCCCTGCTGAGGTTGGTGCCTATGAGATGACTTGAGTCTGCACCTCCCCAGCTCCCTTTGAGTCATGGAACTAACATGACAGCTCACACAACACCCACAGACATTCATGTTCTCACACTGTGGAGGTTGCGAAGTCCAAGACACAGATTCTGAGGAGTCAGCTTCTGGTGAGGGCTCCTTTGCTGGCTTGTGGACAGCCACCTCCTCACTGGTTCCTCACACTGTGGGAGAGAGGCCACCAACCAGGGTAAGACCTTGCTTCTATGACTTCGTTTAACCTTACCTACCTCCAAATAAAAAATTGGAGTCAGGACTTTAATCTATGAAGTTGAGGGACGCAGTCCAGCGTGTACTGCTGGGCCCTCTATCAAGTAGAAGCCCCTTGCAGGCCCCAGGGCTCTAACCTGGAATTCCATCACAAAGACTAAAAACACAAGGAGAACAGAAAACCATATGAAGGGTGGAGGGCCTGAGGGGAGGGAGAGACGAGGGCTGAGACACAGGAAGTGTTCAGCGCTGGTCATGTAGGTCTAAAGGGAAATAACAGAGGCTCTGGGAAATGTTCTAATTACACTCATGGCAAAAATAATTTTAACAAAGCAACACTAACAGGAGTCTTTGAAGCCCATACTTGTGAAGAAAAACAGAAAACAAAGAAAATGTAACTACTGACTCTGACTCAAGACCCAGATGGACTCAAGATAGCAGCAGAGCAGCAGCAAGAGTGTCCAGGAGGGCCTGGGGTGGGAGAACCTCCTGCCCTGTCCACCCAGGACTTCCCGTTACAACACTGAAAGTCTGCCCTGCCACCAAACCATGGGTCACCCCAGGAGACGCAGAGCAGGGCTGTCCTCTTGCTGGGCAGACCACATGATGGCCAATTGTGACCATGGGTGGATAACACTGAACTTCACGAATATTAATTTTAGAAACCGTTCCTTCTAAGTAACAGTTCTTGCAACAAACCTCAGGTGTGGCACCCAGGAGCGGCCTCCTGCCTCTTCTGTGACCCGGTGGGTATCAGCTCTTTCTGCCTGCTGCCCTGAGGCACCTGGCGACCAAGACAGATGGGCGCAAGGTGCTGGCAGCGGAGGCTGGAGACAGATGGGTACAGGGTGCTGGCGGCGACTGGAGACGGATGGGTGCAAGGTGCCGGCGGCCTGCTAATCGGCAAGTGCTCCAGTGCGACTCGCCCACATCCATCTGCCTCGACAGCTTAATCTGATGATAACACAATGGTGACAGAAACAAATTTTTCTGCACAATAAAGAATAGCACACATGGGCTTTTCTTGGGATAGCTAGCTAAATTCAGTAACTTTTGGAAATACATCATTCCTTTTCTTTGCCCATTATTCTGGGAACCTCCACTTGAGTGCTAAAAGCCTTCCTAATAAGAGTGGCTGCCACACCGCGCATGACATCCCTTTTGCGCTGTGCAGGGACATGCCACACTTTCTCATCTGGTCCCCTGTCACCCCACACATGCATGGCCCGTCACTGCTGGCATAATTTTACCTGATGAAAGCTTCAGAGCACTGAGACCCCAAAGCTACATTTCTGGGGAACTTCACTAGGCTCTGGCTTCACCTAGAGCAGCGGTTCTAAACCTGTGGGTTGCAACCCCTTTGGGGGTCGCCTAAGACCATCCTGCATATCAGATATTTACATTACGATTCATAACAGTAGCAAAATTACAGTTATGAAGTAGCTATGAAAATAATTTTATGTTTGGGGGTCACCAAAACATGAACAACTGTATTAAAGGGTCACAGCATTAGGAAGGTTGAGAACCACTGACCTAGAGTGAGCCAAGGCCCCACTCTGAATCCACTGGGTGCCTGTCCCTCTGTTCCTCCAGCTGTCTTTCTCTCTGCCCTTCCGACACACCAAGCTGTGAGCCTCGAGGACCCCCACAGCTGCTGTCCCTGCCCCAGGATCCTCATCCCCAGCCCACTGGCTGGCTGCTACCCTGCACTGTTCAAAATCCTGCTCAAAAGTCCCTTTCTCGGGGAAGCCTTCTTCCACATCTCCAGACACTTACCATCTACCCCACCTAAACCAAGGCCAAACTGTCCTCCTCATTCTGCCTCTCCACAGCCCTCCACAGCCCCCACAATGCATACATGTGTGGTAGCCACGCTCCCTCTTGAAGATGAGGCAGTCAGGAACCCGAGGCCCTCACAAGCAGCTGCCCACCAACCACTGCAGGCTGTGGAAAAACTCCTCCTGGTCCCTACACTTTCTTTCTGATTTGCATTCTGATGCGACTGCACACTTCAAACTGGACGGTTTGACTCTGAAGCTTGAACTACTACCTGCAGGAAGCACAGGTGCCCCCATGGCGAGCAGGCTGGGGCGGGAGGGCCTGCTAACGAGGCCTTTCCTCCCTGCTGACATTTCTGCCTGAATGAACAGTTAAAATAAGGCAATCTCCCTGCTCCAGAACCTGAAGCCAGACAAAGTGGAGGGGTTCATCCACCCCACCAGAGCCACGTATTTCTCCGACTTCCCTGAGCATGCACTTTTTCTTCCTGTGCATATAAACAGCACACAGTCCAAACATTTTCTCCTTTCTCAATAAGAGCAGTGACTCTGAATGTAGAGGCTTTAATAACTCACTTTCCCTCTCACCTGCGCAGGAGAGATCAGAAAACCTGCAGGGCTGCTACTGGCGACCCCCATGGAACTGTCCCCTTGCTTTACGACTCCTGCTGCTCCCCTCCGTCAGCAATGACCACTCAGCAACCCCCACTCACAGAGCCCCAAAGCACCACCAGGTCAAGGGGAAATCCCCTCAGCAAGGCTCTTGGCTCCTCAGATGCTACCCCTGCTGAGGGTCTCAGCCAGTCTAAGCGCCCCCCCCCCGCCCCCACCTGCTACACAAACCCAAACTTAATGTCCACCTTCTGCGGCCTGGTCCAGAATGCCCAACCCCAGGCCACTTGGAGAAACCTCACCGACTGCCTGCTAGTGTTTCTAGAAGAACTAGGTACAGAGGGGGTTCCTGGCCTGCAGGGACCCAGAAAGGCATGCAGGTGAGTCCCAGGACCCTGCCAGCCCCGTTGGTGCTGTCCCCGCTCCCACAGGGGTCCCTCCACTCTCAAATCGACTGTGTACAGGTGGGACGTGAGCAGGGAAGGACAGAGCTTACAGGGTGAGAAGAAAGGCAGACGCTGATTGGGCCTGAGGAAATGAGAATGCTGATTGGACTGGGGGAAAGGGGGATGCTGATTGGAACAGGGGGAAAAGATGCTGATTGCGACTGGGGGAAGGTGAGATGCTGATTGGTCCAGGGGGAAAGGGAAATGCTAATTGGACTAGAGGGGAATAGGGATGCTGATTGGACCTGGGAAAACAGGGATGGTGACTGGACTGGGGGAAAGGGAGGTGCTGATTGGACCTGAGGAAATGAGAACTCCGCCTGCATCCTGCTCATCTACCAGGGTCGAATCACTCCACTGTCTGGCACATATCATGGCGCTTCCCGCACAAAACTCAACTCAGTCCCACAAGAACGTCTGCAGTTGTGCTTCTTAAAGTTACACACACCCGAGACCACGGAGATGCTTCTACCCTGTGCAGGAGAAGAAACTGCCCGGCCCACTGAGTGGAAGCAGAGGGAACATGGCCGTCCCCCGAACTGCACGGTCCTTCTAGAGGGCCCACAACCCAAACTCCTTCCAAGGCTGGAGTTTCGGTGATGCCTGGTGTCATGACCTGAAATGAAACCTCGACACACGACACATGTCTGGCCTCCTCACATGGCTCTGAGGAGCCGCGACACTGCGCACAAGTCCACACATGCCAGCCTTTGGAGCAGCGCCACCCGAGTAGGTCATGGACGCAGCCGGGCTCAGGCCATCTCCGGAGAAACGCTCCTCTGTGGCTCACAAGTGTCCCCCTCACCTCGGGCCTCGCTGTGGCAGCTCTGCTGACTGCACCGTCCAGCACTGACCGTACAGCGCTGACCACAACACGCTGACAACGAGCAGCAAACTTGGACCTCACGGGGCATACTCTGACCCTCCACTCTAAGTCTCTTTGGGTGGGGAGTAAAATGAAGTGTAAGTTCTTACTACCTTTCAACACTTAATATCTCTTCTATTCTGCCTTGAAATTCATTCCCTCTCTTGGCCCACCCAGACACCTCTGAACATGCAGTGCTGGGATGGCCCGATCTGTCGATAAGGAAAGAGTTTCCTAAACTACTATCCATATGACACAATTTGTCAGTAAAAACTGCTACCAGCGCTGTGCTTGCAGAAAAATGTCCATAAATGCATTACTGCGACAAGCAGATCGATGTCCATAATAAAAACAAATAGATTTAACAAGTGCCTGCTATTTTACAAGCCATGCCGCTGGTGGACTATGTGTTCAGTGTCACCCCCCCAGACTTCTGGCGGTGGGCGACAGAGCTGGGTTTGGGGACTTTGCTGACTTCACAGTGTTACAGAAATTATTCTAACAAGAAAATTCTAGAAGTGACAGAGTGAACATACTAGGTAATCACTGCTTTCACAATCCCTTCCATGGTTACTACACATATACACATGACAAATTTAACAACATACGAAAATGTTTTTGAAGAATGTTGAACTGATTTTACAACAGCTACTTCACAGGCCAAATGAAGTTACTCCAGGTGGGGTGAACGGGGCATGAGGTCTCCCTGGAGAACCCCACTCTACTGCTAGGCCTCTGATTTAATTGAAAACAACTTACAATGTCAAAGCAGGTCTCAACATTCAACACACTACCAAGGGAATCCCCACCGTACTTGCAGCCCCTGGAAGCCATCGGAGGGTGGCTGCCATAGGACTGGCCCACCTGCCAGATCCCAGGCACTTTGGCAAGGCACAGTCTTCAACCCATTTATGTGTCAGCTCATAGCCAAAGCCACTCTATACCTTCAGAGTTACAAATGATCACAGAAATGATGTATTTCTCTTCTCAGATAAGTAATTTCAGTAGTTACATGAAGGAGTAAGTCATTCACTACATTCCATACACTCATGATACAGTTTCCCCAAACTATGAAGCTCTCCTATATGTATATCTTTGGTACTGTTAACTTTTTCAAAGAAAACTAGACTATTTCCACCAACCAGCAGATAAGCAGCCACTACCCAAACGGCACAGAACACACAGTCAGCAGTATGTGGTCACGGCAGAGGGGCTACCATTTGACCTGCCTCTGCTCCAGTCTCCAGAGCAGGCGGAGTGGGAAAGCCAGCCCCCTACGCAGCTCAAACTCCCTCCCTTTCACTTCAAACCACAACTGGGCTGGGGGCTGGCTTGTTCATCACTGCATCTAGGACAAGAGCGACACAGAAACCACTCTCACAGTGGTAATGTCATGCTCTATGTGTCTCTGATTTTAAAACCTTCAGGTTTTGTGAAATCATACTCTGATAAAGAGTATGATAAAGATCTGATAAAGATCACAGCTCTTTCAGAAAGTAGCTGTATCAAAAGCAACCTATCCCAGGAAACAGAGGGGCAGAGAGGTCTGTGGCAGCAGTCAAGTGAGCCCAGGGCCTTTAAGGTCAATGTGTCTACCTGGGGTGATGAGAGACCCAACAGGAAGTCACGACCTCAGGGAAAGCACAGCTACACCTGGCAGGTTACACTGGGCAGGACAGTTAGCTAGGGCCAGAGTGAAGTGAGCAACCAAAAGGTGGGGAGCAATGTTAAAGGACAAGAGAGGAAAAAAACAAGTTTCACTTCCATTTTCTCATAACAAGGAGCATAGACTGAAAAGGGTACCTTTGCCAAAAAAGGGGAAGAGTTCAAAGTCATGATGCTTTGAAGCACTGCCTCCTGTCTTCTGCAAAATAGGAAAAATAAAGTTTAGGAAGCTTATTTTATTTAAAAATACAGAGAATGGTCATGTGTTTTGTTTCCTGGAAAGGGAAGAGGGCTGGAGAAGGAACAAACTCATAGGGAATGCCGGGGAAGAGAGTTCTTTTTCAGGCCTTCCCTGCAGGGAGGACTCAGGAGGCCCTGAGACACCTGGGGAGGATGCCCAAGGGAGGGAGCCTGAGTGGAGGAAAAGGCCTGGGTGGGGCTCCGGATATCAAAGCAAGACCCCAACACAGAGCTGCACCTGCTCTGTGTGAGGAGAGGTTTGCGAATCTAAGCACCCCAGAGGAGAGATGTTAGCCATTGTGTACCCAGAGCTTTAGTCCTTTAAAACCTGCTAACAGGGAGGCCTTTCTAAAGCAGTGCCTAATAACATTAGTTTAAACCAGCTACTGTAATAGATTTTTTTTAATGAGAAGAATATTAACATAGAAAAGTACCTTAGTATAAAGCTCTGTACCTAAGCCTACTTCGTCCAGTCCCCAGCCTGTAGGATACCACTCTATTCAAATTCTATCTCCAGAGGGAACCCAAGAAGAGAGAAAACACCTAACAGAGCAAGGGGCCCCTCTCCTTTTCAGGCCCTGAATCCTGGCCGGCATCCTGAGTGCCTGCTGAGTTACCAGTTGTGCTGGGCTCTGGACATGGTTTCCTTCAATTTTTTTTACTCCTTTCCCCCAGTATGTTAAGCTTAAAAAAAGAAGTCTTTTACAACTCTTTAAAGTGTTCTAACCATTGAAATTAACCCATGAAATTAACCAAACCATGTCCTAATCACTCCTCCAAGGTCAGATGTAGCTAATACTATACGGCTACTGTACGTGTGTGGCTCTTTCTGCTACACAAGCTGCCCTGAGCCCTCCTCTCTGGACCAAGCCTCTTCTCTCGGTCTTAAGATGCTCAATCAAGCCAACGTGGTACACCTTGTGTACACAGAAAGCTGGCTACTGGGCAAGCAAACACCACTCTGAGATTTCAGGAAGTGATGAGCCCAACTAGCGAGGAATACACAGTTCAGAACTTCTCTGTTATCACCGACTTGGGAATTATCGTGCGAGTGTGAATGGCTCTCAAACTCCGCTTGTTTACTCTTAAGTGTTTATGGACGCAATTAAGGCCTGTGTAATGTACACAAACACCAGCCATGGTAATAACCCTACAACTTGGTCTCAAACGGAAGGAAATACGCGATTCTGCAGGAGTTGGTTAAGGGCTGGCAGTGAGCGAAGGCTGGACCAAGGGAATCTGGGAGGCGTTCTGAACAGATGGAGCTGCAGCTGGGAGCAGCAGAAAGGGGCAGGAGGACCCCAGGCCAGGCCACATGACCACAGTGCAACCAGGTCCAGGAACCCGAGGCCAGGGAAAGTCTGGGCACATCTGGGGGATAGAGAGGCACGTGTGGAGCCCGGATGGTGAGGGGAGGGCGCCCATAGGACCTCCAAGGGCTGGGACGATCCCACGACTTCTGATGCCCACTCTCCCCAGGCACTGTGGCGGGAGGAAGGCAACCCAGACACTCACCAAGTAGCAAATGGTGGGAATCGCCCGGACCTGCGGGTGCTGACACATACAGTGAATGTTCTAGAAGCGTGAGTTGCCAGAGCACTTCCCGGACCTGGGGCCGAGGCGGGGCCTGAGAGGTTTGGGGGTGGAGCTGGGGCGTGCGGGGGCGGGGTCGAAGTGAGCCCTGGGCCGGGGCGGGATCTACGTGCGTGGGAGGGACTAGGGAAAGTCTGAGCCGGGGACGTGTGGGAATGGGGGGCGCGCGCGGGGCGAAGCCGGACGGTCACGCCCTCCTCCGGGCTCGGAGCATGCTCAGTGCGCGGCGGCGGGGCTGCGCTGCGCTGCGCAGTCTCGCGGGACTCCGCGCTGCTACAATCGGAGTACCTGCTCCGCCTGCCGCCTCCGCGGTCAGTACGAGCCAGGCTGTTCCTTTCCCTCCTTTGCGTTGGGATCTGTGCCTCAGTTTACCAAATGTCAGTCTTGTACTCCTTCGTAACGCGGAGATAGCCCACAGGCATGCCCCCAAGTTTTGCCTGGGAGCCCAGTGAGCGACGATCCCGGGGCTGGGCCCACTTCTCCCCTGCTGGGCGCGGAGGCCGCACTGGGCGGTGGGTCGTCCTCTGGTGCAGGAGAGGATGGTGGCCGTCCAAGTGCTCCGGCTCGCTGAGGACTAGGCGCCACCAGGCCTGAAGCAGGTGCCCTTCACGTGGATGAATTCTGCTCACCTAACTCACCAAACCTCACTGCATACCTTGTTGGAGATCGGGCTTTTGCAGAGTTAAAATGAACTCATTAATTAGTAGACCCACCCTAGACAGGCGCGGGAGAGCTCTGCGCGAGGAGGATGGGAGAGATGGTACAGGAGTGCCTGGGGCCATGAGAAGCTGGAAGACAGACACAGGGCAGGCCCTTCCCTGGAGCCTTCAGAGGGAGTGTGGCCCTGCCCAGGCCCTGACTTCAAATGTTTGGCCTCCAGATATGTAAAACAGTAAATTTTGGTTGTTTTTAAGCCACTCAATTTATGGTACTTTATTATAGCAGCACTAGGAAATGTACACAGAAACTCCTTTGATCAGTATCACGGCCCAGGAATAGTGTCACCCCTAGGCAATTCCCTGGTCCTATCCCAGTCCCCCTGCAAGTTCTAAGCCACCTCCTCCTAAGTCCTGCTTGTTTTCTTAATGGAGAGAGCTCTTGGCCTCAGGTGTTGCCTCCACCCACTGGTGGGATTTGGCCAGCTGCTCATACCTTGGTATTTGTGACTTGTAGGAAACAACATACCATGGTAAGAAAAGTTCAGAGGAGAAGGTAGGCAGGACTTGCTTGGTGGTGGGCCCAGTGACTCACCTGGCAGTGTCATCCATTCTCAGAAGGTGTCATGCCTTGGCAGAGGCACATTTAAAATAGTTTCTCATGGAAAAGGAGGTAGTCAAGGCACTTTTCTCTCCATGGAGCCTGGACCCAGCCTCAGAATCCTTCCCAACACTGTTCCATGTGGCCATGAGTATTTCAGATGAAACGTGTTCACCTCCAGTTCTGGTCTTTTCTGTTAGCTCAATGAGAGACTTTAGGAAACTAATCTGACTTTTCTAGTGGTCAATTTCATCTTCTGTCAAGGACACGTATAATAATGTAATATATATATTAGAGCAGCGGGGCAGGTGTGCACCAGGGCAATCAATAACCGAAGAGGAATAATGCTCTACCCCTGGCCTCTTCCAGGCTGTTACTATCAGGACCCAATTAGAACTGGGATCCTAACAGAGCTAGAAAGAGACAGTAAGACCAGAACTGAATCAGAGTGCCTGGTGGTACCCCAGCAAGTGCACTGTGAAGCAGTTTTACAGTTAACACAAGAATCTTTTGTTTTATCTGAATTATATTTTAATGTAAATTCCTAAGCTATTAAGAAAAAGAGACTAGCTATTCTTAGCATCTTTGATTCCCTACCCCTGGAAGGAAAGGCTGATATGCTGATCCTCCTTCCTGTTGAAGGGGTAGTCAAGAAAGAGGAGCAAGTGTGAGCATCCGGGGGACGTGTGGCGGTGGCCGCAGGGGTACTGGTAAGAACTGAAGGGCTGCAGTTCACTTCAGTGGTGAGGACTGAGCCAGGGACTCCAGGACCAGGAGCTGAGAGAAGCGAAAGGAAGAAGGCCACCACCACTCCCCACCCCCCGCCCACCAAGGACAGGCTCTACCAAAGACCAGCATTCAAGAAGATGAATCTCAGCCTCTCCAGCGAGAACTGAAATCCACACTCCTGTGCTTGCTGGCACAAGTTCTTCCTTTTGTCCTGATAATTTAAAAAATCCAAATCATTTTCATCAAGAGCCCCCTTCGCCTCTTTCCCTTGTCCCAGTTTTCTCATCCACACACACAGGGAACACAGGATTGCTCCAAAGCAGGATGGCCTGGTGTACTGGAGAACAAGGGACACAGGACCAGGAGCCTTGGATGGGGTCCTGCCTGCCCCTCGACAAGCAACCCCTGACTTCGCTATCTAGAAGACAACAAGAGACGAGCTAGATTCCACTGGGGTTTCCCATTTTTGGAGAGCAAATCATAGCCTGTCCTCCAGATGCAGATTCCCATGGATAAATTTTTACAGAAGAGGTGGGAAAACCACATGAGGCTGTGCTCAGCTTCGGTCTGGCTTCTTCAGGGGGCTCTGGATTTCCTTTAACATCAGCCAGCTTTCTTGTGGGCACTGGGAACAGCGTTAATTTGCATAGTTTCTTTAAACATCCAAGTGGATACCTTTCAGGTTAAGCAAATGAACGTGACACGTGGTTGCTTGTAATGATTTGCAACCCAAGAAATTTGTTTAATAAGCCTCTCTTCCCAAGCTACTTTTGTGACATTAGAGACCATTTACAACAAAGCTGTCTTCAGTAGTCAAACTTAATCCTTACTACCCTACCTTTGGGAAATGAAGGGATTTTATAACGATCACATAAAACCTTATGTGGTTTGAAAGCCCCGAACTCTGGACAAATGTGCGATGGTCGTGTAACAAAAGAAACATTACAGATCTCCCCACTTGAAGTGTTTTACATATGGTTTGCTTTTAGGATAGCATCTCCAGTGGAGGGCTTGGCTGATTAACACAATTGATTTTCTCAGCTCCAGTGTTCCAGCAGAGGTGGAACCAAGAGCCAGAGTCAGTGCCTGGGGCCCGGGTGAGGCTGGGAGCCCTGGAAGCCCAAAGCAGTCTGGAGAAGGAAGGCTGAAATGGGGGCATGGGGGCCCGTCAGAACTGGGGGTGCCAACTAGTTGCCTGATGACACTCCTATGGAACACTAGTTGTCAACATGGCCAGAGGCACCACAGTGTGGCTGCAGCAAGGAGTTGATCTCCAGTAGGGCAGGAGGAAGGGCAAGACAGAGGGGACAAGGGCAGGGCGTGGTCACAGGAGGGGCTGCAGACTGTTCTCACACAGAGGACAAGGGCAGGGTGTGGTCACAGGAGGGGCTGCAGACTGCTCTCACACCAGGGATGAGGGCACAGCACAGTCACAGGAGGGGCTGCCTAGCTCTTGCAGTCCTCCAAGGAGTCAGAATACCCTCGGCCCAGGAGCTCCTGGGTGCTGCCATGAGAATCTGGAACCCCTTCACATTCTACTTGGGTCAAGAAGGGCAGGGAGAAGGGTTCTGCCTATGAAAATAAGCAGGAGGCAGCCCAAGGACTCCCTTTCAACAAGCTTTTACCTGGTGGAAATCCATGTGGGACCTGCTACAGGACCCCTATGGAGCTTCTAGTTGAGGGATCACAGCTAAGGAAGTAGTTTGCCACCTGGGGCAGTGAGCCTCTCTACCCAGGACACAAACTGGGAGGATGGGAGTGTGAAAAAGGGCTCCTCACTGTAGCTCCCTCAACAAGCCTTTTTCTAGAGCCCCAGTGTGCCTGGCCCCGTGCTATGGGCACCTTCCACAATGCAGACATATTGGATGGCCAGGATATCTGCTGGAGTCAGAAGTGTGGTACAAGGAGAGGCTTGAAGGACAAGACAGACGCAGTGGCTCTCGGCAGGGAGGATGCTGCCCAGAGAACCGCCATCATCTGTGCAATATGAGTCCAGTTGTCCAGCAATCCTTGGACAAGATCATCCCGACCATACATTGCCCTTCCTTTCTAATGTGCCACCTTTAGAACCTCAGATATCCAGGGAATGTACATGATAGATGTGAGCACAGCAGTGAAAGTTAGCTCTTCAGATCTCTGCTTCGGGATAGGTTGGCTTGGAAACTTTGGGGGGAAGTTTTCCCAGCCTGGCTATTTGAGTGTCTATTCCCCTGCACTGGGGGTTTTGCTCACCCCTTTAAACTGGCTCCTACACTCATTACAAAGTGTTTTTAATCCATTTTCGGGAAGGGCTTTGTTTGTCACACGTTGTTGGCAGTTTGGGCAGAAATCCTTTAAGTGGTGTGAAGAGCTGGGGAGTGTGCCCCTCGGCTGCCAGGAGGAACCCGTCCCCTCCCTGGCCCCACTGGGATGAGCCAGAACGGCCTGTGTTTTTGTAGAGTTGGAAATTAAAGCAAAAGACATGGGGATTTTGATGCTGAGACGGTGATTTGCTGTCATTCTCTTCTGACTGGGAAACTACAAATGAATTAAGACAAGAAAAACAGCCATTCCAAGTGTTTCCGCTCCGCCACCAACATAGGAATTTAAAGGAAAAAGGAAAGCATTCCCTCCCAGGGAAGCCTCCCCAATCCAGCCCTAGAGCAGGGAGCCTCTGGTTTAAAGTACCATGAGGCAAATTCAGGAGAGTGGGAGCCATAGGGGCAGCAAGATCTGAGGTGAGGACGGTGCAGGCGGCTGGGTGTTCACAGGAGACAACCCTCTTCACTGTGGGGAGTGGGAGCCATAGAAACTGGACCCTAAGGGTGGTCCCTCCATCTGTGTTCTTTGTCATGCAGACGAGGGGAGCCCAGGCCAGGTGCGACTGCAAGGGCCAGTCTGCCTGCCTGCCTGCCTGCCTTCCTTCCTTCCTTTTCTTTTCTTTCTCTCTTTCTTGACAGAGTCTCAGGCTGTCCCCCTAGGTAGAGTACTGTGGCATCATAGCTCACAGCAACCCCCAAACTCTTGGACTGAAGCAATCCTCTTGCCTCAGTTTTTCTATTTTTAGTAGAGATGGGGTCTTGCTTTTTTTCTCAGGCTCTTGAACGTGTGAGCTCAAGCTATCCACCCACCTTGACCTCCCAGAGTGCTGGGATTACAGGCGTGAGCCACTGTGCCTGGCCACCAGGGGCCTTTATTTCTAAGGCACAGGGAAGGGAAGGAAGGAAGATTCCAGCCCACGGGCCAGGCTCTGCTCTCCTTCTCATCTTCTCCAGCCCAGACAGGTTTTGTGCACCCACATTCCCAGGGTTATAGTCTTTTACTCTGTGTCCCATGGTTGAAACAAATGCTTTCTTCCACCTTCCACTGGAAAAAAATCCCAGGGAAGGACTCTGATTGGCTCATTGTGAATCCCTATGACAAACTCTGGATTGTCCTGGGCAGTCACTTGTGCCCAACATTGCCAGAGAGCAGGTCTGATAAGAGAAGGAAGGGCAGGGTAACCATGAGGAGGGGAGCTGGTGGGTCTGTACTCTCCCTGGTCACAGTGGTGAGCCCCTGCTGTGGGCCAGGCCCTACTCACCATGTGCTGAGCACTACCCCACACCACGTGCCGTCTCTTCAATCTTCGTGACTACTCATTCACCTGACTTTGGTGGGGTCCCGAGGCTGAGGTCCCTCTGCTTCCTGAGGCTCTATCTCCTCTGAGGCCATAGAGATGATTTTTGGCTGATAAATAAGTGCCCAGATGGATGTGACTCTTGGCAGTGGGCCGCGGCGCTGTCCACAGGGTCTGTTGACAAGGGGACCCGTTTCATGAGGCTGGACAGTGAGACAACTTCGTACCAGCCCAGGTCACTGTCCCAGAGTTACCCCATCCCAATACCAAGCGAAAACATTGCCAAATCTGCGCCTGGGTTCTTTGTCTTAGAGATTAATCTGAGAACATCCACTGGCAATTCAGCACAGTCACGTGAGTAATACAGAGCCCACTACTCTAGGCTACAAACCATGCAGTACAGTTCCCCTCCTCCTGCACGTCCATGTGGTACAGGGTTGTAGCCTAGAGTAATGGGCTATATACACCACACAGCCAAGGCGTGACAGTACATACACACAAAGAAACTGAGCAACAGCTCATTCCTCAGAACACATCCCCATAGTTAATACATATACTTAAACTTTTTACTTTTTTGAGACAGAGTCTCATTCTGTCACCTGGCATAGAGTCCTGTGGTGTCAGCCTAGCTCACAGCAACCCCAAACTCCAGGGCTCAAGTGATCCTCCTGTCTCAGCCTCCTGTGTAGCTGGGACACACCGCAACACTCAGCTAATTTTTCTGTTTTTAGTAAAGATGATTTTTGTTCTCACTCTTGCTCAAGTTGGTCTCAAACTCCTGAGCTAACGGGATCCTCCCTTCTTGGCCTCCAAGAGTGCTGGGATTACAGGTGTGAGCCACACAATATCTGGCTGTATTTGAAAAATTACTGATGGCTTATTAAGAGGCAGACCCTGGTGGAGGTGCCTTTCGCCCACATTTGAATCCTCACAACAACCATACAAGGTAAGTAATTTCATTATCACACTTTTATAAATGAAGAAACGGAGTGGTTGAGTAACTTGCTGTGATCACACAGCAGTGAGTATTAGAATCATTTATGCCAACATGTGGAAGTGCAGGAGGAGGGGAACTGGCATTACTGTGCCTCACTCTCTGCTGCTGTGGCGAGTCTCCATCAGCCCCAGTCGAGTCCCAACAGAGTCTTGCCTGATGAATTCATGGTCATTGTACAGAGATGCCTTTTCCTGCTGGACACAAAGCAGGGACCATGTGGCTGTGGGCTGTCATGGCCTCTGCCCACAGGGGGCAGCGTCCAGAGGCATAAACAGAGTGCAAACCATGTGATTCAGCCTCTGGATGAGGCCAATGTGAACGTAGGCACTGCTGGGTTCTCATTTCCTAGTGACAAATTGTCTTGTTACTGCACAGAGTGATCTTGAGTTGGGTTTCAGTCATTTGTAACCAAGAGTCTTGAGCAGTAGTACAAAGGTCCTCTGTGTACCAGATACTATACTGCATGTGTTTACCTGTCTCATCCTTTTAAAGCTCACAACTTGGTGAGATGAGTCTCATCACACCCATTTTACAGGTAAGGAAAGTTAGGGTTAAAGAGGTCAAGTGACTAGTCCAAGCCTACACAGCTATGGAACGGCAGAGTCAGGACTTGCATGAAGCTATTGATCCCAAATCATCAATGTTCCCAGGAATATTCCCAGTTCCTAAGAATAAAGGATTGGGGGGTGGGGGGAGATGGAAAGAGAAGAGGCGGGAAGGAAGGGAGGGAACCACAAAGAGAGAGAGAGAAGGAGAAAAGACTATGTTAGCATTTTTGAATTGAGGAATTTGAAATCTTTTGGTGGCAAGTTATGATGGTATATTTCTAAGGCTTAGGAATTTTATCCTGCTATTTGTTCTTCAAATAAAAGAATCAGAGTTGCTGACTTAGTTTAAACCAATTCCAAAGACTGCAGAGTTGACTGCTGATTAAAAACTTGTCTTTCTTTGTCTGGGGAGGATATCGCAGATACAGTTTCCCTGAATGTGTTGCATCTTGCAAATTTGATTTTCATTTGCAGCACTCGAGAATGTCAATGATTGGGAAAATATAACTCGATTATTAACAAGCTAGAAATAGTACCTGAGCCTTTGCTTTGGCCTCTACCTATGCTTGTGTGCTAAGAATGAACTGGGAGCAGTCTAAATATGAATTTAAAGGAGCTTCTGGACCCGTTAGTCTTGTAGTTTTTCTGGTCACTCCCCACGATAGTGAGTCCACGGGCTAGTTCCAAAGTATAGCGGGTCCCTGGATGAATGAAATCTCTAGATTCCAGTAATGCAAAAAGTCAATTGTGATTCCACAGGGCTCGCCATTTGCAGATCAAGCCTGAACCTCTTAAAGAGTAAACACATTCCAGCCATTTTATTTCTGCTCTCTTTTAGAGACCAGCAATCATTTTTGATGGTTAAACCAGTATTAAATTGCATTTTTCAAATCCTCATTGTTTCATTTCCTTTCAGTTCTGCTATCTAAAAAATGTTTTCCACCGCGTTTTTCCTGATCATTTGTTCCTTCATACATATTCTACAGCCAGAGGGCCTGGTTGCCGAGCTGGGAGAGCTGATAACAGGGCGAGGTGATGTTCAGGAGGACGGGAGTCAGCCTCTCCTAACCTTGTTAGCCACAAAAAGATTTTCAGATTCCTATCGACTTAGGAATGAAGTCTATTGGAATGTGGCTCAAACCTGCCTCTTGCATCAGTGGAAATGGGTATTGTGATTGCCGTGTTGAAACGTGTGCTCAAATGCATTGGGAGTTTTATACCATGTTTCAAACTTCCAAATAGATAATGTCAGAACATTTCTGAAATGGGACACGAACATCAAGATATACTGCACCAATCAACAAGCATCAGGCAAAGCAGAGTGTCTAACTGGGGATCCCGGGGACGACGAGAGAATTTCCATTTCCATTCCCTGTGTCAACAGCGTGGTAACTTACCTCCTAGATTGCTTTATGGCTGCAGGAGAAATTCTCAGTAGGCTCTCCGTGCTATTCTCAGCTCAGTGTTCAAAGCCAAGGAATTAGATATGTCGTAGTTTATGAAACTGTTTATGAAAGGATCTTTTTTGAATTGTTCAAAAATCCAAAAGGAGTCAAACTTTGACAGTTTAAGACAACGGCAAGAGGGTCATAGCAATCTCCCCAGTGCGGCCTCAGCGCTGAGGCTCTCTGGTTGAAAATGCAATTTATTTTCCGTGAATTTCCTCCCGCCTATAATGCTCTGTTTGAAACTCTTGCCTTTTTGAAAGGATTTCTTGACTACGAAGCAGCTAACAAAGGTCATATTATGAATATGTTTCGGGGCTGATACCATTTTGATTAGATATGCAAGCGTCTTCTATCCTTCCCCAGGATGTCATATTCTAACGTTTTCCATTATTTTAAAAAATCATGTAAGTTGATACTTTTCTGCAATAAGAAGTTGAATTTTGTGGCTTATTTTCTTTGCTGTAATGTGCCAGCACCGTGGGCATCGTTGCAGGGAATAAATGACTCTTTCCCAATAAACCAAATGCCTAAAGAAGCCCCTGGAGGAGGCAGGGATGTCCATAAAAGTTGAAATGGATTTCATAATATGGTGTTCAATTTAGTATAATAAGTAGAATTCAAAAATAGTCTCATCTTCCATACGAAAATACTTCAGCTAATCGAAGTAGGGAGGAGGTTGACGTTGTACCAGAACCCAAACCAGTTTTATTAAATTCTATATTTTCTTCCACTTAAGTCATTAGTTACCTGAAAAACTGAAGATACCTCTCTTTCTCTCTCTCTCTCTTTTGTCTGTCTTTCTCTCTCCTCTCTCGCTCTCCTTGAAAAATTAGCTCCTTAAAGACAAGTACCAGAAAGTATTTATCAAAAGGCCAAATGTGGGTCTGTAGCTTATTGAGAAAAGGCCCATGTCTGCACATCTGTAGTTCTACCGCAAAGATCTGCAGCAACAGAAAATATTTCAAAAATGATACCAGTAAGCTGACATTATTAATTGCTCTCCAATCCTGGCATTGCTGTGCAAATAAAGCACCAATGCTCGGCACCAGGCAGTAGGGAGACAAAGTGGGCAGAAATCTGACAGAGGCGGTAAAGAGAGGAAGTGTGCAGGAAATCTGACGGGTGGCAGCGGGCAGCAGCAGAAAGAGCGGCACTGAGGGGGCTGGAGGAGACACGGGGAGGACGGGGAAATGGGCTCGGGCTCCTGTACCACCGGGCTGACGAAAAACCCACGCAAAGACAAGGGAGTAGGGAAACCGAAGCAAGCCGAGGGACCCTCCGTCGACAAAGGAGTTGGACTTGTAGTTTGGACAAATGCAATGCTGTAAACGGTGTCCTCACAAACCTGGGTGATCCAATAGACACTGCACAGTGCGTTTTTACCAACCTAAAATTTATACATCTCATTTTGGAAACGGAGGATTTGGGAGTTTAAACTCTTAAAAAAAATTATCCCTAAACTTTCAGTGATAGAGAAATGAAAACAATTGGCACATAATCTGCTCCAGTTTAATGATCCCGCTTCCATAAAATGTTTGTGGATCCACATTTGATTTCATGCTTAAGCAAAATGATGCTTCAGCAGTAAGTGAAATCATTTGAATATCTAGTTCCATCGATATTTTGGTAATAAGATTTTAAAACATGTTTAAATTCTTGATCAAATGCCAACGTTTCTGGGCGTGTCCTCTCCTCTCTGCCCACCCAGGGTCATTAGCCACATCCAGCCTTCCTAGGCGGTCCCTGAATTCTTTGTCCAGTGATTGGAACTGATGACTCGTAGCTTCCTTTAAGCCAGACTCTGCCAACAGACTTCAACTTGCGTTTGTTAGGGAGCCAAAAATAACCTTTAAATAAGTAAGTTCCTCGGTTTGTTTTTGTGGCACTGCAGAAGACGATGAAAATGCACGGGCTCCACAGACGAGTCTGGAGGTGTAAGTGTTCATCTTACTCCCAGCATCTCCTGGCTCTGTGGCCTTCTGCACGTTTCTCACCTGCACAAAGCCTCAGTCTTATTGTCTGTAAAATGGAGACGATAATACCACCTTCTCTGGCAGGTGTGCAGTTGGGTATGATAATGTGAGCGGAATTGCCCATACCACACTTACCCCCTACACACAGCAGGAGCTCAAATTCCCGGCTTCCTTTGGAAAGGATTACACAACGCTAGTTGTAGACTTTTATAGCCCTCATGTACTGCTTTAATGTTGTTCAAAATGCTTTCACATCAATCATTGATTTTTCTCATAATAACTTCAAAAGCCAGTGTTCACCTCACTCCTGACCTCCAGGCCTGGTATCCAGAGGCACATTTTGCATCTCATGGAAACTTCCTTCCTCTGGAGTGCCAGGTCTCTGTGAAATGTCACCAGCATCCTGGCCGCCCTATGCTGCTCTGACCCTTGGCACAAAGTGACAGCCTCTGTTTGCAGCGTTACACTGTCATGTAATTATTTCTGCAACTAGAAGGTGCTGAATACACATTCGCTGCAAACAAATGAATCCACAAAATGATCCGGAGCTAAGTTTGCAACACAAGTGAGGGTTCTACCCTTAGGCTAGGATGGTCCAGGAGGGCTTCCCAGAGGAATCGGGGCTCAACTGGGAGCAGAGAGGGGGCTGGGCTGGGACTTGGGAAGGAGTGGAGCAGTGCAAAACCAGCTTAGAATGGAAGTGGAGTGCTGGGGTGAGGATACCTACAGGGACCAAGAAGCCGAGAAAATGTTTAGACTTGATGCAGTGGTCAGTAGTGAGCCAATGCAGGTTCTTGAGCTAGAGAAGGATGTGGGCTATAGGTCTAGGGTTTCTGGCTGTGAACACTGGTCCCCCTTGTAGACAACACAGGACAGGATTAACTCTACAAAATACAAGGTGTAGGGACAATGGCAAATTCATTCCAATTACCAAGGAAAATCCTCAGAGGAAAGGTCTCAAATAGTATTTGTTTACAAGAAGCCTGAAATCAATGGGCAAAAGAATATGTCTACTACAGCTGTAGTAGCAACAATAATTATTGGACTTTGCTAATTATTTTTTTTTAAATTGGGATTTCATTCAAAAATGACAGTTCCACCATGCAAAGGAAGGGCTTTCATTGGAACTGGCCTGCAATCTCCTCCACTGCCCACAACCCCAGTGAGACGGAAGCTGCCATTTAGCTTTGGGAAGCAATCCCTGAGCTGCTGGTAACGTCAGAGGAACACTGTTGCTTTCATCTGTGAATCCTGTGTTTTGACTTCATCGAATTCTTCTTGAACTAGGGAAGCTTATTAATTTGAGGACTTTGTGGCTCTGTCTGAATGCAGAATTAGTAACACCTGCTTTTTTAGAGATCTATGGACAACCTTTCCCAACCATAATATCATTTCCATTTTCCAACCACCAAGTTTTCAAATGGATTTTGTAAATGTGCAAAAACTTGAAGCACATCTATTTTTTAAAAATGTCAGGCTGAAAATAAGGAAAATCAGAAAGGGAGAGAGACAGAGGGAAACACGATCTTCCAGTGCCCCACCGGCCCTCGCAGAGGCCTAGTTCTTGTGATTAACCTGCAGGACTCCCCGTAAACTCTAAATCATTCTCACCTTCCCAGGAGTTTGTAGGCCAGACAATTGTTAAGGGGAGCAACTCATAATATTACTGCAAAATTTCACAGTTGAAAGTCAAATAGCAATGATTTTGCTTTGCCAGCCTGACACCACCTTGACCAAGTGGATGAAAGTCCCTGGGCAGCGCACGTGGTCTGCAAAGCATCCAGTGTGATGTTGGCGCAGCCGCTCCTCAGCTTAAAATGTGCTAGGACACGGTCACAGAGGGCAGCACGCGCTTTTTCTCCATCTGAATTCCATACATTACGATAGCCAGAGAATTAATGCCACAACACCACAAGCCCGCACCAATTATGCCGCGTATTAGGCTAAGTTCTCCAGAGAAACAGCTGACACACAGAGGGTACAGAGCCAGACACATTTTAAGAAAAGGAAAAAACTCATTAAAACTGTAATACTCAGTATATGCCAATAGTTTGTTGTCTTGTATGTTGTACTCATATCTCTCGCAATTGTAGAATTCCAACGTGACCTGATATTACAATTATAATACAGTTTTTGTCTGTCTTAAATGTGCATTCCTTTTTTTGGACACCCTCTGTGTATCCTGTTGGTTCTAAGATATATTATCTATATGTGTATACACGTGTGTATGTACAATTTACAGTCATGTGTGCGTGTGTGTAGTCACGCGTCACTTAATGATGGAGGTATGCTCTAAGAAATGCATCCCTGGCTGACTCGTGGTCACACAGACATTGTAGAGTGTGCTTTCCTAGATGGTACAGCCTAGGAACAGCAGGCCATGTGGTGCATGCAGTGTGGCCTATTCCTCTGAGCCGCAGACCTACACAGCGTGTTATCAAACTGAACACTGAAGGCAACTGTGACATCCTGGTAAGTATTTGTGTAGCTAAACATAGGAAAGGTACGGTACAAATACAGTGTGAAAGATTAAAAAAAATACACTTGACCCGGAATGGAACTTGTAGGACTAGAAGTTTTTCTTGGTGAGTCAGTGAGTGAGGGTGAAGCCTGGGATGTTACTATACACTACTGAGACTTAATAAACACCGGACGCTCAGACTGCACAGAATTTGTAGAAATTAAGTAATTGAGCTAGGATGTTGTGACGTTCATGATGTCACTTGGCAACAGGAAATTTTTAGCTCCATTGTAATCTTACTGGATCAGTGTTGTACATGTGCTCTACCCTCAACTGAAACATGGGTAAGTGGTGCATGACTATATATATATACAGGTATATAAACTAAGACCTATGTAATAAGAGTACTTTTCTGAATCCAATCCTATTTTTATTTGATATGCTATTTCTCAGCAGTGATCTTTGGAGCCAAAGCCAATGGCAGGAAAAAAGTAGCATGTACCAGTTTCATGAAGTATGTCTTAGGTTTCTGTAAATAAATTTAACTCAAAATTGGTACATTCAAAAAGAGCAAAGATATGTGAGGTAGGACAGTTAAGTTTGTGGACTCAGCCTAGAAGAAGGGCTGCATACCTCACTGGTGCCTCTGTCTCTGGTCACCAGATGGCTAAGGGATACTAGTGATATTCAGCAATGAGGTATGTAGCACTTTTCCTAAGACGAGCTCTCAAATTTAACACTCCAGCCTCTTATATCTTACTATAGGGAATTGGCTGATGTGGGTATAGACCCGAGAAATCCCAAGATCTGTAGTTGCCAATCTGGAGACCTGGAAGAGGTGATGGTGTAAGTTCCAGGCTGAGGCCATGGGCCTGAGGACCAGGAGAGCTGATGGTGTGGGTCTAGTCTGCATATGTTGGAAGGCCCAAAGACAGTCGGGGAGAGACAGAATTCTTTCTTACTCGGCCTGTTGTTCTGTTTAGGCCTTCAGTGGGTTGGAGGGACCCTCCCACATAAGGGAAGGCAATTTCCCTGGCTCAGTCTATTGATTCCAACATTTCTCGTCCAGAAAACACCCTCACAGACTCACCCAGAATGATGTGTAACCAAATATCTGGGCACCCTGTGGCCCAGTCAAGTTGACACATGAAATCAACCATCACATGCTGGAAGGCAAAGGCATTAAAGGGTCATTTAAGAAGCGTGTTGACAATTTTAGTGCAGTCCTTCATGTGTGTAACTCAGATCACACAATCTGAGACCCTGTGTTGGACCTCAGCTCTTACGCTGTTGCTTAAAGACAGTTCCCTGGGTGTAGAGATGCCACAATATTCATTGACACTCCCTGAAGAGAACTAAAGCAGACATTCATTTTCCTTGAACCTACATAGTCTTAAAATAAGAGCTGCCGTTTTAGATACTGATATGTTTGGAGGATTAACCTCTCGAGAAACACTTATTGTGCTGCTGGCTATTTGTGGGTGAGGGCCCATGTGCAGGAGCCAGCACTCCTGTCCTCCTCCACGTCCCTCTGTTCTTCCTTCTGCAAGGTGAGCACCCTCTGTGGGCAGGAATGTTGAGAGCAGGTCTGGGAGGAGCAGGAAGGAGCAGACACCTCATTTGTTGCCTTCCTCCTTCATTTGTTCATGCATTGTGCATTTTGAAAAAAAAAATAACTTTTATTTGTCTAGCAAGGAGGTGGTGACAAATCTGGACATATCAGGTGGCACAGAGAGTGAGGTTTAGAGTTATCTGTACACAACTGTTGCAGTGACCAGTGCGTGGAGTAGGTGAGGACTGACTGACTGACTGGGGAGGAGGCTGTGAGTGCAATGAACAGAGGCTGGAATCCAAATGGGGAGAGGACAGGTGTAGATCTAAGAAGAGACAGTGACCAGAAGTAGATGAAGCGTGCTTGGGCCACAGGAGGGAAATATCCAGGGGACAGGGAGCCACAGCCCCGTGGGGACCCGGTGGCTTGGGCTGAAAGGGCACCGTTGATCTCCCCTTCTCCCTCCCTCTCTGGGAAGGGTCCTTCTTCTGTGCCCAATTCTTTCAACTATTTTTAAAAACTTCCTCTCCTTTTTATTTTTGGTTTTAAAAATTGTAGTAAAATAAATATGTGACACAAGTTTTAGTGTTCAGTTCAGTGATATTAGGTACATTCGCATTGCTGTGTGACTGTCACTCCAGAACTTTTTCAGGGTGAAAATAGAACACTCTATGCTCAACAAAAAGTGACTCTTCCTATCTCATCCCGCCAGCCCCCTGGCAACTCTCATTCTGTGCTCTGTCTCCACGAATTGGGCTGCTCCAGGTACTTGGGTATGTGGGAGCGCCCAGTATCAGTTTCTTGGTGTCCGGCTTATTTACTGAACGTAATGCTTTCAAGATTCATCTATGTCATAACATGTGTCAGAAGTTTCTTAGACTGAAGAATGTTCTATCGTATGTACGTACCCCACTTTGTTTACCCACTCGTTTGTTGGCAGACGTGTGGGATGCTCCCACCTTTGCACTATTGTAAATAACGCTTCTGGGAACAGGGTGTGCAAATATTTGTTTGAGTCCTTGGTTTCAATTCTTTGGGGTATATACACAGAGGTGGAATTGCTGAATCGGGTGGTGATTATATGTTTAAATTTTGGAGAAACTGCTGTCCTGTTTTCTGTGACAGCGGTACTGATTCACATCACTACCAGCAGTGCACAAGGATTCCATTTTTTTCTTTTTGAGGCAGAGTCTCACTCTGTCACCTGGGGTAGAGTGCAGTGGGATCAGCCTCGCTTATAGCAAACTTGAACTCCTGGGCTCAAGTGATTCTCCCACCTCAGCCTCCCAAGTAGCTTGGACTATAGGTGCCACCACCGTGCCCAGCTTAGTTTTCTATTTTTAACAGAGACAGGGTTTCACTCCTGTTTAGGCCGTTCCCAAACTGGTAAACCCAAATGCTCCTACACCTCAGCATCCCAGAGTGCTAGGCGGCTTGAACACCTGCTGATTTTCCTGCACCCTTGAGAACACTTGGGATTTTCTGCTCTTTGTGACTAGCCATCCTAGTGGGAGCTGCCTGCCTCTTGTGTTTCATGCCCAAGTGTCCAGTCTCTGGACTCACTCTTCCACTGCCATACTTGTCCCTGTCAGTCCCGGCCAGCTGAGGGGCAGCATAGAACAGCCCCTTGCTAACCACTCACACATCTCTCTTTCCAGCCCAGAGTCCTCTCTTTCAAACTCCAGACTCCTTTTTGTGTCTGCCTACTGACTTTCCTCTGAACAGCTAAAGACATCTCGGACTGTACATTTCTAAGCCCAAATTCTTGATTTTTTCTCCCTCACTCCTACCCCAAACTACTTCATCTGCAGCTTCCCCATCTCAAGGGGTGGTGGGGCCATCCTGTCAGCAGGTGCGTCCCTGAGACCTAGGCCGAGGGACACTTCAGTGGGCTCCTTCTCTAGAGGACCCCTTTTACTATGCATGCCTGCGTGTGTGCGCACACATGCTGCCAAGTCACAGAGAGGCAGGGCTCCGTGCTGGCAGGCAGGAGACCCCCAGGTATTCCCTCTCAAGCTCGACAACACACAGGCCCCAGGAGCCGTCCCCACACTGTCTACCTGGTGCCATAATCTCACGCTGTGGAAGTTTGTGGTGGGGGATCAAAGAGCAGGGTACTCCCTTATCAGAGTCTTCTTTTAAGTAGAGCTGCAGTAGGTTCTGACTTAATGAGGTCTTGCTTCCCAGAAGTGTGTGTCCATTTTCCAGTCTTCTTGTCCAGCTTGTGATCACAGAGCTCCATCACCCAGCCCTGAGGGTGGCTGCCGAGACGCCATGGCTTCAATATTGAACAATGCATAGTTTCAAATTTGCATATCTGGAGGTCTAATTATAACGTACATGAAATGAGATATTGCTTCTTTATGTAAGCAACACAGCTATTGCTGGGCTGGTTATAAGGCCCAGTAGAATCACACTGGTTTCACTTCTATCTAAATACTTTATCTCATTTAATTAAACGTTCAAAAATTTAAACACAAATTTCAGCTCTAATTAAATTTAATTTTGTAATTAAAATGTGTTTTGTTTTTGAATTTGAACACGTAATTTTGAATGTTTTAGAGGCAAAATAATTTTTGAAAACATGACAAATCATTTAAACTTACTGTTTTTTATATTTACATTTAACTTACATTTTTGATAAAAATACAATGAAAATTTATACACTTGAATGCAATTAGATTTTTGGTTCTTTATCTGATTATTGTTATTAAAAGATAAATTTTTTTGAAAATCTTGCTCATGCAACATAATGTTTATACTGAAATGAGACAAGAAAAACGCATTTTATGGGAAAAGTACATAGTAATTTATGAATTATGGGTGTCCTTTTCTTTTTACTTTTTCAAACATGGCTGGCCCATGAATAGAACCCCCAGACACGTGCAATGAACATTAAATTCAATCACTAGTATTTTGCCAACTTTCAGCCATAGAAAAACCAGAGCTTTGCACATATTTTTTTTTTTTTGCACATATTTTTTTTTTTGGCTTCATCATTATGAAAGCAAGAGGATAGCCCATATTTTGTTTAAAAGTTGGCTGGCTCACTTTCTACTTTCCAAATATTTAGACTTGAGTCTATGGCCTCCCAACTGTGCTCTTGCTACCAACCACTGTGTGCTATAGACAGAGCGTTAGACAGAGTCTTGGGACACGCAGAATGTGGCGGACACTGAGGCTCGGGACACACCCGATACCGAGGGTCAGGACACACAGAACACGCCCAACACCGAGGCTCGGGACACCCAGAACACACCTGACACCGAGGCTCGGGACACACAGAATGTCGCAGACACCGAGGCTTGGGACACCCAGAACACACCCGACACCGAGGCTCGGGACACACAGAATGTGGCTGACACCGAGGCTCGGGACACCCAGAACACACCCGACACTGAGGGTCAGAACACACCCGACACCGAGGGTCAGGACACACAGAACACGCCCGACACTGAGGCTCGGGACACCCAGAACACATCTGACACTGAGGCTCAGGAAACCCAGAACATGCTCGACACTGAGGCTTGGGACACACAGAATGTGGCTGACACCGAGACTCGGAACACCCAGAACACACCCGACACTGAGGGTTAGAACATACCCAACACTGAGGCTCAGGACACCCAGAACATGCTCGATACTGAGGCTCGGGACACGCAGAATGTGGCTGATACCGAGGCTCGGGACACACAGAACACACGGACCCTGAGGTTCAGGAGACTCAGAACATGCAGACACCGAGGTTTGGGACACTCAGAACATGCAGACACCTCTCCTTCTTTCACGCCCTTCACTCAGCATGGCAGGGAAACCCGTTCGCCAGACCCTCAGGTGCATGACAAGCTGACCCAAGTCTTTCCTCACCTGCACCATCATCTGTCACCTGCTCACTGCCGAATGGCAACACATCTCCATCCTCTCTTCTTGGTCCTCTGCTCAAGGGCGGAGAGCCTTCCACATCCTGCCTTTGGCCTCCAGCCACCCTAACCACATCTCCTCTCTGACTTCACTCCCCCAAACCTGCCAGTCACACGCCCACCTCAGGGCTCTAGCTCTGGCTGTTCCCTCAGCCTGAATGCTGTTCCTTCTGATACCTTGGTTAACTCTCTCATCTCCTTCAAGACTCTGCTTACGTATTAATACCTCCTTCTTCAGGAGGCCTTCCCTACTTCAAACTGCACACACCCATCTACATTTACATGGGGGCCCTTCCTGAACCCCCATCCCCTAAACCTCTATTTTTTTCCTATGGCCCATTTTACCTTGGAAAATCCTCTGTCATCGACTTAGTTTCCTGAGAGTTCCCACTGAAATACACGCTCTGTGAGGGCAAAGGTTTTTGTCTGCTTTGTTCACTGGGACATCCTGGCATATGCTGATGCTAAATATATATTTACTGAAGAAATGAGAGTGGCCAAAAAAGTGTCTTTGGCAGGGAGTGAGATCAAAGTTAGTAGAGCGGCTAAGGAGGACTCCAGGATCACTTATCCAGTGGGAGTCCACAGAATGCCAGGAGCAGCAGCTCCTGTCTGCAGACAGATCCCGAAGTCCAAGGCATAGATCGCTGGGCTGGTTGCTGAAGAGGTTTGAACGGAGGGCTCCTGAGACCTCAATCTGGGTGTTTGCAAAGTCCTGGGCTGGCCCACCCCAGAGGGGGCTCCAAGGCCCAGAGAATGGGAAAGTCTCACTGAGGTGGTGCAGGCTGTCAGCAAAGAGCCCTGATGGGCACCTGGGCTGAAAATGAGGCTGCCGCTCTTTCTGTGCCCCCTTCTAGGAAGGGCTCCCATGCCAGACCCCAAAATGCAGATTTGGCCCGCTAAGTGACAGGGTGCCCTGATCTCAAGCAGTGGAAGAGCCTGAGGAGGAAGATGTGTTTCGGGCTTGCTGGTCGGGTGATGTGGGGTAGAGAGAGACCAGAAGTTGGCAGCAGGCCTGCCCAGGACATTCCTGGCTGGCATCAGGCCAAGCCTCAGCCCCAGGTCCTCAGGCAGCCACCCCCATCTCCAGCATCACCAAAGTTAGTAAATAAAAATCCAGGATGCCCAGTGAAATTTGAATTTCAGATAAACAACAAGGATTTTAGTGTAAATGTACCCCACATATTGTACGTATTGTTTGTTTTCTTGTAATGTACCTGGCAGTCCTATGTCTAGATCATGGTCAGGGGTAGGGACAGGTCTCCAGAACCCATCCCCAAAGTTCTCTCCTTCCCAGCCCCAGGGATGCAGGTCCTGAGTACAGCCGGCCCCTCTCATCAGAGCCAGGCAAACAGAGCCCTTTCCTCTCCCCTCGGGGCACAGGGGAACCTCTCCCCTCCCACCGCTGGGCTCTTGCAGCCACGGCCTGGTGAGGCTTGAATTCAGGGCATCTTCTGAAACATCAAAAGAAGCATTTAACTTTTCCCTGGGCAAGGAAGCCCTGACTCAGGATAGAGTTGTCTGATCTTCCTGGGAGGGAGAAGGGAAACTCCAATACTCTCTGTCTCCCTCTTTCTCTCTATTTCTCTCTCTCTCTTTTTTCTTTTTTGGGCTGAGAAGTCCATAGCAGCAGAAAAGGCAAGATCCCAGTTATTTTTCCAATAACTGACCTATTACACCAAGTTTTAGAGAATCGGAATATTATGGAACATGCTTACTGTGAAACCTCTGCTGAGCCCACTTCAGTCTGGGATAATCCTGAGCTGATATGTGATTCCACCAGACCTATTATTCCTCTTATCCCAGGGCGGGTACAAGGAGGTGACCCCGTCTTCCCATGTTACAGTATAGGGATCTGAGATCTAGCTCTGCCAAGAATGACTTGTGGTCACACAGCCTTGTCTGAAGTGTAGCTTGAGAACAAGCACTTTCTTTCTGACTGTTCCTTTCTCTAGCAGGAAAAAAATCTGCATTTCACTAATCAGGAATAACCTCGTGATGCTCTGTCTCATCCCCCAGGGACCTGCAGAATTTGGGTTGAGACACAGTCTTCACTGACCATGGTTTCTTTCAAGGTGTGGCCTACTTAGCCGAATGAGCAGAGCACAGCTATAATTAGAATTATATGCAAAATGAAAAGGCTCCTTAAGGAACATCTCTGGGCCCTCATAGTCTAAAGCATCTGTTGCCATGGAAGCTGGCAAGCAGCTCCAAAAATCTGGAGAGGTAAGCGACAGTTGCCCACTTGCTGCTGAAGGGCCCCTTTAAATAAAGTTGCCTTTTTTCTTTGGGTTCTGAATAAATATAAACCTGGGTTTTTAGTGCAAAATCCTGATTTCAAGGTTATTGATGCCATACTAAATTAATACAGTCTGCGCGACAGCACACGCCACCCCAGCAAAGCCGGGGATACTCCTGTCTTCTGAAAGCTTGACATTTGTTTTTCATCATGAACTTAAAGGTCAGGAGCTACAGACGGATCAGAGTACCTGCCTGAGTTTACATTTACATGCATTTTATTTTATTCCCACACGCGCTTTTTATGAGATCCATCACCGGAATAAAACTGTAGCTCTCCCGTATTCTCTGGGCTGGCTAAACTAGGAGAGTTGTCAAGCTGCTATCTCTACATAATTTGAATTAAAATAAGAAATATATGCTGATTTGATATTTCAAAAGCAATGGCTTTAAGTTTGACATTGGCTAAAGCTGGCCGTCACAGAGAGGGCGCACATTTCTTGATGTGTATTGGTGTAGGTTGGGGGAAGGGGCACAGATTGGAGACAGAATCTAGTCCTGTTGTGCCCTTTTTGGTTACGGCCATAGACCTCTCGCTGTCCAGCCAATCTCCGCCTGATTAGCCAATATCAATCCAGAATCGATGGGGAGCACACACTTGCTCCTCTTCCTCACAAAGGGATGTTTTGGCTTGTGTCTGTGTTTCTGCTCAAGGTAAGCATGCTGCCGTGCTCTGTGTCACTATGGTAGCTCTCCCTTTTTTCGTGATACCAAATAACATTTCATATTTTTACCAAAATACCTGTGGAGCTGACAGAGCATGGTGCATTCATTTTCCTTGATTTTGTAGTGAGGGAAAAGGCTAGCATGAATAATTCAAAAATAATGCTGAGACTGTTAAGATTTAGTATTGGAGAGGTCATCACAGTCGGGAGAAATGAGCTAGGAGACTATTACTATTCCACGATCTTTGAATCTCAAGGTGACATCATTATTATTTCTCTCTGTCTATAATGTGGTGCTGCAACCAGCTTATTGCTGTGTTTCTCATGTAGGGGGAGAAAGATCAACTACCTGCAGACCTCAAGATGTGAACCATAAGCAGAGTGCCCAATAAAGCTGTCATTAGCAGTTCCCACCGTTTTAGCTGCCTGCTTCCAGGTCAAGCAGCTTTAAAAATGATAACTGACATTGAAAGTTTGAGTAAAGAGCCTTCATTCTAAAGGGAGCCCCTGCTCAGTCACATGACTCGGACTCCTTCATAACACTTGCTAATTTCAGTCTGAACTGCGAAAAGTGCCCTCATGATCAGCTTAGCCCTGAGGACACTGGGGAGAAGGAACACAAGCCAGTGAGCGCCTGGAGAAACAGGTTTGTTACAGGGCCCACGTCCACCACAAGCGCACGCCAGCAATCATAAAGCAATCCCACACGATCATACTTAATTTATTCTTATTTTCAACCAGAAGTGCCAAGATATCACCAAAAAAATAAAACGCCTGCTGGAGTAGTGTTTACAGGGCTCCGCTGGCCATTTGTTGCCACCACAAAATCAGTGATAAATATTGCTTCCTCTGGAACAAGATTAAAAACAACTCTACATTCAAAAATATTAAAATGGAATAGAGCAATTACTACTGCAAAATCCCTTTCCCCTCTTACCCCCAAAGGGTCCCTCCATGTTTAAAACATCTTTTTACTTCATAGAATTTTACAAGCCTTCCCACCAGCTTACTTTTTAATTAAAATGTTCCTGTTAGTGTCAGAACTCTGAGATACCACGTTTGGTTTAAAGGTCTAACAGTTCACAGCATCTGTGATTTTTGTGAGAGGGGATAGAAAAGCACCACTGATTTCTTCTTTTAAGCGATGCAAAAACATTTTGAGTCTGTGTTCCTCGGCTTCCTCCCCCTGTCCCCACTCGCCCGTCACGCGGTCAGGTGCCCCCTGACTCTCAGAGGGAGCTGCCATCAAAAGACACCCCCAGCCTCACACCTGAAACCATGCTGGCTTTTTTGCTTCTGTTTTACTTTTAGGTAATTTTGATAATGATGCATAATTTCTGCATCTACTATCCAGTGACTACTGATTCTGTTTTATTTTCCTATTTAAAAATTTATAATTTGGAATTTATTGTGTAATGCGAAGTTAAAATGAAATATGTATGTGACAGTCATGGTTGGCTGACTTTCTAGAAGTCCCCTTTTCTCTTCTTTTGCCTGTCTTTACCTCCCTCTCTCTTCTCTATCTCCTTTTCAGAGGCCACCCAGGGACTGCAGAAAGCCACGCCTGCGACTTGCCCCCTGAGGTTGCTGATGGAAGGGTGGAAGAAGTCAGACTGTGCTCAGAGTCAGCGGCGCTGGCGGCCCCTTCCGGGGCTCCTCATCTGTTGTTTCTGGCTGTGCTACGCAGTCGAGCCTCTTTGTTGAGCTAGTTGCAGCCAGGTTCCCGCATCCAAAGGCACCCTGACCCACAAGGCGTGTGCACACACTGGGGCCTGCACAGATGGAGGTGTGCTGTGTCCCCGGCCAGCCAGGCTCCATGCACAAAGCCAGCTGTGACTCAGGAAGGCTGGCTATCAGGGAAACCTGCCAGGCCACACTGGTTGGTTGTGCCATTGGTTAGTAATGTTTAGCTGAGAAAAACACAGAATTCGTTCTTTTCAAAATAGCAAAGAAAAATTACAAACATGGAATCCAGGAAGCAGTCAGGCTAAAGGCATACAACTCAAGCAACATAAATCCACACACACAACACGCAGGGTGGATAAGAGGTTTTTACGGACTGTGTTTTAACCCCCTGTATTCAGACACCCAAATTCTCAGAAGTCGCTCTGCCTCGAGGGGTGCCCCTGAGCACGGTACGGGCAGCACCTGGGGGGCCACTTCCGCCCCGTGGAGGGCTTCCTCTGATGGCCGTTAGGGTCTCAGCACATCACTCGGTTCCTGTGCTGATGTCTTGTGACTGCTGCAACAAACCACCACGAACTTCAGAAGTTCATCCGCTTAGAGTTCTGGAGGCAGAAGGCGGAAATCACGGCGTGGCAGGGCGGCTCCTCCTGAAGACTCAAGCGAAAACTTTTCTCTCCTGTTCCGGGCGGCTTCCGACAAACCTGGTGTCCTCTGGCTTATGGAGCCATCGCCATGTGACTGTGCTCCTAGGCCTTTCTTTCTTCACTTGGCATTTCCCTGAGTCTCTGTGCCTGCAATTTCCTTTCTGTAAGGACAACAGTTGCTGGATCACAGCCTTCTCTAGTCCAGTGTGATCGTATCTGGACTGCATTTACAAAGATTTTATTCCCAAATAAAGTCACACTCACAGGTACCAGGGGTTAGGATCTGAACACACCCATCTGGGAGGCACATTCTACCATCTATAGACACTTCCTTGCCAAATGAATGTCTGGCTTCTGGGGCAGTAGGATCCACAGGCCACAGGAAGAGTTCTCGGGTGTAGTGGTGAACACCCACAGCTGCCCACCAGGTGCCCAGCATCTCAGAAAGGATTTCTACAGTGCTGGCACCAGCTTCCACGTTCTTAGCCCCAGCGCCCACAGCAGCCAGAGACTCTGGGTCAGGCTCCTCTGGGCTGTGTGGAGCCCAGAGACCAGGCAGAGTGGGCTGCAGGGCCTGTGCGGATGCCCCAGGCTGAGAGCCTGGTGTGGAGGAGCTGGGCCCTGGTCTCACCCTGGGGGCCGCCTTTGAAGTTGGCAACAAGTCTCATACCACAGGGACGGCACAGAGCAGGGAGACCCAGGCAGACTCTGCACTCCTCACCAATGCCCTGTTCAAAGAGAATAGTTTGGGCAAACAGCTCAGTGAATAATAGATGAGTGGCAGCGTCTGGGCAGCCCAACAGGAGACCTGCCTGCAAGGGCCCCGTCCTCCCGCACTCTCTGCAGCCCTGCCCAGGCCCTGCCAACTGGGGACTGAGCCAGAGAAGGAGGTGGCCCCTTGTCTTTTTTTTTTTTTCCTTTTTTAACATTTAATGTCTGTCTTGCTGTCCTGAGATGCCCAGCACTGATGCGGGTGGAACACGACGCAGTGATCAGCCAGGAGCTGGGTTACTCACCCGCACCTGGGAGAGACTGGAGGCAGATGGCAGGAGCCAGGCTTTTCCTGCATGGGGACGACTGTAACTCTCTGAAGCTTCTCTCTCCAAGCTCTCAGAGGCTCTATCCCCCTTTGGTCCATAATCACAGCTAATGGGCTGGCCACAGAGGCGTCAGGGGCATAAAATGGTCTAACACTACATTGACTATAAATAGCAAAGCCATAAGTGACATTACTTTGCAGATAAGAAACAATCACATCATTAAGCAAAGGTGTTTAGTGTATCAGTCACCCTAACTTTGATTTATTGCAAGGCATTTGTCTGTCACCAGCACAATGGAAGCTATAATGCGGCTCAAGGGTTTAAAGAGAAAATTAAGATGAATATTGCTGCTAGCACTTGGGTTTGCACAGATGCAAAATGGGTGGGCTTCCCTGGCTGCCTGCAGGGCTGGCCTCAGCCCAGCTTCCAGGCCCAGAGGCTAAGGACTGCCTGCGGGTGGGGGGAGCAGATCAGTGAGCCCTGGGGGCTCAAGGCGGGGTGCCCAGGGCAGGAAGCGGTGACACCTGAGGGAAGAGCTCCCTAGAACCTGGCTTTGTCCACAGGGAATAATGCATTCCCAAAGGCTAGGGCTTGCCCCCTTCTATTTGAGATTTTATAGCAGAAATACAACCTGGAAACAATGACTAGAACTATTTTGATGAACACAATGTTCTAAGAAGTGGTCTGTTAAACACAACTGCTCCTTCCTATATCTGATTCACTTTGAATCCTGCAAGAAGTTTCAGAAACTCACTGCAGGTCAGGCTTGAGACCGGCCAGGGATGTGAGAGGAGGGCAGGTCCCAGTTTCTGTTCTCTGGGACATTGTGGCCCAACCAGAAGAACACAGGGCCCACTGCGGGCTGTGGCTGTTGGGTGAGTTGAACAGCAGCTGAGGCAGAGGTCCTGGTGGTTCAGTGTGGCAGGTGGCGTGGGGTTGACTCCTGGGAAGACACACGTCCCTTCCAGGTGGGAAGATTGGGACAGACAGGGAGAGAGATGAGGATTTTAAAGGGCCCCAAAGGCTGGAGAGATTCAAAGGTGACTAGAGAGGGGACTGGAGGTTTTGCAAGGTGATGCCTGTCCAGAGCTCTGCGTGCAGCTCTGGCTGGGGGCAGAGTTCTAACGTGCTGGTTCACTGGCCACATGCAGAGTCGCTGGGAGAGAGCAGTCTGGAAAGACCGCAGGATGGCATGAGGAAGGGTGGTTGTGCTTATTTTAATGGCAAATGGGGTCACTGAAGCCTGACTTAGAGGACACGCAGGTGGCAGGGCCACTACTAAACGCTCTCAAGAGGGGTCAGCAGTGTAAGGTGGGTACCCAGTCCAGCGCAGCCATGGCAGGTGAAGGAACAGTGTGAGGGGGGCTCCTGCACAAAGGCCAAAGCCCCCAGGCCCCTGAAGAGCTGTTCCCAGTCTAGGCCACCACCTCGAAATGTAGACCTTGGATGTCCCAGGTGGCTGGCAGTTCCTGCAGGGAAGACACTCCAGTCTCACCCTCGGGAGCAGTCTCAGTGGTCGAGTTACCTGTGTCAGTGTACTTTCAATTTAGAGAGGGTTGTACTCTCTCAGGAAAACCAAAAAACACCTAAGTCCTCGGTGGCATTTCCCGAGGATTTGGGTTGATAAGAGACGAGCTTTCTACACTGCTGCGAAGTCTTCTAAACACTTGCTTAAATGTTCCATTGACGTCAGAGCAGACTCTCTGGGTCATTTTTTGTAACCAACCACTCCAAAAAGGCCTCGCCACCGTGTTTCTCTGCAAGCCCACAGAACAAACAGGCCCTCAGCCCAGCCAGCTTCAGGAAACAACATCGGCCCCAGTGGGGCCCCTTTGTAAATATGTGCCAGAGTGCGAAAGATGTCATGGGCCCTGCACTCATCCCAGCAACGTCACCTGCGAGTCTCCGTCTGTGGGTGCTGAGAGTGGGGCTGCAGGTGGGGCCGGGTGGGCCTGCAGGACAGGTAAGCCCTGGCTTCAGCCCCACGTCTGCTCACTGTCAGCCTCTGGGCCCTGTGTGTCTCCTCCACTCATGGAGGGCGTTTGACCAGTGTGTAGACCCCGTTGGTCGTCCATTTAGACTTTCCGATTAAGGTCTCAGTGATTTTTGCTAGTGTATGTCCCAAGAATACACTCATTTTCAAAAACCTGAATGGCTGGGTTTTTTTATAATTAATTATTTTTTATCAAATCATAACTTTGTACATTGATGCATTTATGGGGTTCAGGGTACTGCTTCGATATACGATGTGAAATGTTTACATTGAACCAAGTACATATCCATCATAATTATACTCGTTTCTTAATAGTTTTGAAATGTACCATTGCATCATGCACATTAGGTGAGGTCCCCCCGAACACCCTGCCTTCTCCCATATCGCCTCTCCCAACCCCTCTCTCTCCTCTTCCCTTGAACGGCCATTTTTACTGTAAATCAGATACATTCAGGTAGATCGTCCACCAAGTGTAGGGACTTCTGACAAATGGCAGATGGGCCACTTTCCTTCCAGGTCCCACAGGTTCTACCGTGCAGTCCTGTAGGAACCACTGCACTGTACACCGTGCGGGATCTGGAACCACCTCTGGAGCCTTGGCTGGGGGGTGGAATCATCTCAGGTGTTCTAGCACTAATCACCCAGCACCCTCCCTCTCCCCTCCATCACCTCAAGAGTGGCTTCCCTGAAGTGCCTGATGGCCTCGCCTTTCTGTCCTCTTCTGTTACATGCTGCCGACCAGGGTCCCAGACAGTCTGGCAGGGGTTGAGCTGAGCGCAGGCATCCCTGTCCAGCACTGCAGCCTGACCATCTCCCAGATGAGCCTTCCCTGCTCAGATCTGAAACCACGCTTCTTTATCTGTCAAAAAAAGGGAGCAGAAGGCAGTTCTTGGTCACTGACATCAGACTGGAATCATTTCCTGGGGTCCCCTTTCCCTGAACAGGCCAAGGCAACAGAATTTTGTATATTTGATCATCTTGAAGTCAGCCAGCTGGGGGTGCTGGTGGGACCCACCTGGGAGCGGTACACCCAGATGGGAGTGTCACTGAGGTAAGAATGGGAAAGAGTGGCCTCTGTCGAATGCTTGTCCTGCATCTTTTCAGCATGGTGCCAAGTGCCCTGTGTCTACGATCGTGTCTGATTCTCCTGACTTCTCTGGGCAGTGTGGGCACCATGACTATCCTGTTGCCCACAAATCCAGATCAGATTGTAGCAATGCCCCATGACCACAGGCTTAGTGACTAAGTATCAGAGCTTAGATTCAAGGGCAGCTCTGGCTGACCCCAAAGTCACAGGGGGTATGAACAGGCCCCCTGAAATAAATTTTAGGTACTTCTCAGTATAGTGTTCCCATTTTGGTGGGCATCAGGTTACCTGGACAGCTTACAGAAAATGCAGGTTTTGGGGTCCCAACTTCAGGGGCATGATGCAGTCGGTCTGGCTGGCTGGGTCAGGAATCTGCACGGCTGGGGACCCTGATGCTGGCCCGTGGCTCTGCGTGTTAGGATGTGTCCAGTCCTTTTCCCCTGACCTTGAGCTGTGACTGGTGGAGACCAAATGAGGTCCTTCAGTCTGGAGTCCTGGACCCTGCTCCTCAGCCCTTCATGTGGCTCTCTCTAAAGGCCTGCTACACTGGGACTCCCAGACACATTCCAGTCCTGCTCCTCTGCGGAAGGGAAGCTGGGACCTACTCTGAAATCATTCCCAAGCAGCGAGGTGGTTGGGCTGCAACAGCCTGGACACCCCACTTGAATTTATAAGATCTCACTGCCAGGGTTTAGGTCCAGCTTCCCGGAGGGCCTGACTTCAGGCTGTCATGGGGAAACCAGTGAGGCTGCTGTTCTCTGAAGCAGCCTGTTCACCAGCCCCCTGAGATGACCTTGAGCAGTGGGCACCAGGAGTGAGAGGGAGGGGGATGAGACACAAGGGCTTCTCAGACTTACATTCAGAGCCCCCTTATCCTGGTGGAAGTGGTTTGATTTTCCTTGTCCTCTGAGTTTGGGGTTCAAGAGCCACAGGCACGGCTGGCAGGGTTGAGATGGACAGCAGGTGGGCAGAGCTCTGGGCTGCTCACTGTTGGTTGTGCTGCCTGGCAGTCTGCCTCGCTCAAAGCTGTTTGTCACTACTGCCTGAGAGCTTCACAGGGTATTTTGAGGACCAGCCTGCATAAAACTTACCTGGGGTGTTTGTTAAAAGTGCTGACTCCTCCATATCCAACATTTTACAGACACCACAAGGACACTTCTACCCAGTTCGTCATTCTGGGGCTTGTCTTTTTATTAACACTTTCCACTGAGTCTGAAAAAAAAAAAGTCCTGACTCTTAAGCCAGCTGTAGGCACAGTGAGTGGGTTTTCTGGGAGGGAAGCCTGACTCTTTGCATAACACGGAACACATCTGGCTGCAGGAAACAGAATACCTGACCAGTACCAGTGGCAGAGGCTTACATGTAGAATGCGTAAGAAGGTGAGGGCCACCGTCGGTCCCGCATTCCTGGTGTGTCCATCTTTGTCCTGAAGCTTGCTGCCTCGTGGTTGCAAGGTGGCTGCCACAACGCCGTCCTTTCAGTTCAAGGCAGAAAAGATGAGGAAAGGGGAAAAGAAGTACGCTAGCAATAAAAGTCCCCTTTAACCGAAAAGGCAAAGTTGTTCCAGAAACAAACAGCCCTACGTCCTAGGGACATTTTTGCTTAAATTTCAGTCACCAGAATTAGGTTTCATGGTTACTTTTAATCACAGAAGAGATTGGGAAAATGGGGAAGAGCAGTGAAATGATTGGCTTAGGCCAGTCATGGTCGTCACCTGAAGCTGGAGACAGAAGCTGGTGTCTGTTAGCGAGGGGGCAGGGCAGTGGGTGAGATGTCCCCTGACATTAAAAGGGCACCTTCCACAGCAGCAGAGGGCAGGGCGGTGATTCATGGATCGCCAGGGTATGAGGAGGGCCGCCCAGGAAAATAGTTTCTCCTGCTTCCAGCGGCCTCTGTTCTTACCCTAATGTGCCTTAAATAACAACTTTCAATCAATGCCCGAGGAAAAAAGCACGGTAAACATTAGGACTTTAGTGATTGAGAGGACCCTTCCTACGGGGAATCGTAAAGGTGGAAGGGAAATTAAATGCCTGGGCGCCTGCACCCCCAAGTGGAAGCGTGGGTGGTAAGCCTGCTGTGTGGGGCGCAGGGCCCGGCCCGCAGGGTGGAGGCCTGGGTGGGAACATGGGGATGTCAGGAAGACACACCACACCTGGCAGGTGAGGGAGCAAGAAGGAAGCCACAGCAACAAAAGGGGAGGCCGGGGAGTGACAGAGGCTGAGCTTTTTCCGCATGACAAAGTGTTGAGCAGCGCCAAGTCTCAGCGCCAGGACTTCTTGAAGGGCTTCCTGGGAAAACTTGACTGTGAGCGGAATGTCAATGTTCTAACTTCTGCGTAGAAGCAGGTGACAGGAAACATCAGTTGGTGGTGTTTCATATCACCAGTGACTCGAATTAATGTTTGCCTTCCCTCCCTCTCTCCCTCCCCCCTCCTAATTCTACAAGCCCCACTTCATATCCAGTGGAACTTACATTTATTTGTAATCTCACTGCTTACACTCCACTGAACAATAAAAGAACAATAAACTTAATAAAAAGCCCAAGTGATTGGAAATTGCTCTGGGAATGGCAGTCCAGTATGAAAGCTATAAATTTACTTGTGTGCTCATGACAGTGTCAGCTAATTTTTATGAAAAGCCCATCACAGAACATGGCACCAAACACTGTGATCGCTGGCGTGTCTGCCATCAGCCTTCCCCTGATAACACAAGAGAAAATGCATCATAACCTGATGTTTCAAGCCACAGATTCATTCTGAAATGCTCACTCTCTTCAGGAACACTTCTTTTCAGAACCTGCCTTCCACCTGAACTTTGAATTAATCATTCCTTTTCTATCCTGTTACACAAGCCCACTCCTACCATTGTTTCGGGGTGGGAGGTTGAGAATTTAGAAAACAACCACCAGAAATATCCCACGTGACAAACTAGATTGGCCTAGGCTAGTGACTCTAACTCAAGTAGACATAATTAGTCCAGGTCAGCGGCGGTCCTCCAGGAGCTGAAAAACTTAGTCTGAACACCTTTCTCTTCGACAACACACTTTGAAATGAACCACTGGGGGCCTGTTTCTCATTGTGCTCGGCCCAGCGGGAATACACGGTTGCTAGGTTGTCCCGGGGGATTACAGAGGCTGAGAAATTGGCCTTCCTTTTAGCATTTGAAAATATCCTTTTAGCCTAATCATGTCTGATGGTTCCTAACCTTCTCTTCAGATCTCCCAATATTTTTCATGTTCTAGGAAATCAGGCTGGTTAAAAAAAGAAAATACTTTAGCCACATGATTGAAAGGAAAAGTAGCCATCTTGAAGAAAAATGCTCTGTGTAAATGAGCAACATCTCAGCAATGGTAATTTGTCCCCTGGCCGTGGCGAGTTTGTAAACTTTATGGCTGTGAGCTGGGGAGTGCGGCCCATCTGTCCTGACTTGGTATGATTATAATCATCCGTAGATGACGCTTCAACATTTACAGACCCTGGGGGAGGAGGGCAGGGCAGGGGGAAGGGGGGAGTTTAAAACTAACCCGAAGACAGTTGCTGCAGCCATGGTCCCCACCAGACTGGCTGATTCGTCTCCTCTCTCTGGGGTCCGCTCCTGGGCCCACCACCCAGTCAGGGCCCATGGACATCCCTGGAATTCTCTTTGGCTGAACAAAGAGGCAGGCGTGTCAGGCAGCGGCCTATCTCAAGGACTTTGGGGGCCAGTGCATGAGGAGGTGGGTGGAGTGAGGAGGGGTCAGAGAGAGGAATCCCAGTGCTTGGTGCTGGCTCTCCACTTGGGAGTGCTTGGCCGGCTACACGTTCTGCAGACACCTGCTGGGGCCCTGAACCCCAGGGGCTGCGGAGCTGTTCACTCCTGATTTGCCAGCCCCCTCCTTTGGGAAAAGAGCTATATTTGAAGCCATTTCCCAGGAGTCATGCCCCACCCCTGACCAGATACACAACTCTACATCCAGGAGGTAGCAGGAGAACATTGAGCCAGACTCTCAGGGGCTGCTGGAAAGTTACAGAAATCTTCGGAGGGCCCAGCCTTCAGGTTTCCCAGGGGCTCTGCTTTCCCAAAGCAGCCTGAGTTCTGCAGAGTGGGGGATGCTGGAGACAATGGCCCTGAGAGCACAGAGGGCCTCATCTCGTCTTACTGTTGGCGCAGCCTGTGTCGTGAGGTGCTTCTTTGTCCCCCCGCCCCTACTTTCCCTCTCCTGCCCTTTGCCAACACTCCTGCTCACCCTAAAATACAGCTTCCTCCGGGAAGCCGTCCTGGGTCCTTCCAGGTAGAACACATCTGTCTAGTGTGTTTGCACAGTCTCACTTGTATCAGATCACAGTTACCCGAGTCTTCACCTGCCTCCCACCTAACTGTGGCCGCCCGACCAGGTGCCCACACCCGGCATCGTTGCTCATTGCGTCCTCTGCAGGTGCCTGCCCCAGTGCCGTCCTCAGGGCGCATTTGCTCTCAGAGTGTGTTGAAATATAACTGGCCTGGCTTGTTTCCTTTAAAATAAACTTTAAAAATGGGAATCTTTATTTCTTTTGCAAAATGGCAGCAGCTTGCAATGTGAGTAAGGAGCATGATGCCTACAATCAACTAAAAAATAACTTTGGTGTTTATTTCCTCCAGAAACGCACTAACGTCACACAAATAAAATTGAAGCCACACTAATAAAGGCTGAAAGTTAAGACTAAATGAATCAAGTCCTAGTGCTTAGCAGTACAGCAATATTTTCCCCATTTCCAGGTGTTTGAGACTTACGGGTTGTGGCATCCGCATGATTAATTACCAGGATGTGCAGCAGGGTGGCCTTACGAAAGTCCGTTCACTGCAAGTTAGGGTGCAGGAGGCTTCTCCCTACAACATCACCAACTGCAGTGTTTTCTAATTCCTATTGGAAGTGTGGCTTGAACTCTCCCTGCTAAATTTAGCTCAATCAAGGGAGGAAACGCGGGCGGAGCTGTTTCTGTCCTCTGCAAAGCCATTGACTTAACAAATTTTACATTATTTCATCAGCACAAGACCACATTATTATTGTAAACTAGACACACTGTATATTGCTCTGTTTTATCTTCCAAGCTGTAGGATTCTGCAAATCTTAATTTTAACCCAGCAAAATCCACTTCAGTCTTTAGTGCACAAGAACAGGCATTTAGCTGCAAACATTCAAAAAATGAACATATAGAGAGATGGGTAACTGATTTATATTCCATCCCTGTGTAATTAAGAGACAGCTTTTGATTTCAATGAAATGACAATTGCATAATGGGTTTTGAAAGCAAGATAAATATGATGAGGCAGAGACGTTTATGAAGTACACAGGGAGAAAGGCAGCGAGGTTTATTTTTCAAGTGATAAAACATCATCCAATCACAATATTCACTTTTATGGTTACAATTTGCCAAATGATCTCAAATCTTGTTAATTAGAAAAAGGGGGGAGGGTGACATGGCCAAAAGTGGGAGCAATGTCTTCTGTGCTTTGTGAGGGAAACATGCCTGCCTATTCTTCAGGCCAACCTGAAGATAAGCAATTGCTTGGAAATATTTAATCAGTGAATATTTTCTCATTCTTGATTGTTCTTGTACCTCTCATTCTTAAAGCTTGACTTATAATAGATGACCAAAATGTCTGATGTCTGAGTCTTCCTTTTTTTAAAAGTTTCTTATTCTCAGTGCTTGATTTCTCGTAACTGAAAAAAAAAAATGAGCTGGTATACAGTAATATAATTTTTTTTTTCAGGACCAGTATAGTTAAGGGAGCCACTCTGCCTCTTACCCAATGCTTGGCTTGAGTTTTTAAAATTAAGGGTTTTTATCTTGCCCACAGTAAGTATAACGGTGAGGATGAGAATGGAGACATTTATTTTGGCTCCAAGCCAGCACAAATTGGCCAAGAGACAAGTTTCCTATAATTTGAAGATCTGCAGTAAAAAATGAACCTATTGTTTTTGCCAGCCTTTATTTAGTTGTTTGCAATAAAAAATTTTTTTTTATATTGCGTTAAAGAAAAACATTCTTATAACTTTCAATTCCGCAAGACAGAAAAGTTAGTCATGGCGAATAAATGTGCACGGTCTCTATATGAGATTTCTGCTTTGGTAGTTCCAATATCCCACTGCTGTGTTTGATAAAACTAAACTCGCCTGTCTCCTAGAGTCTAATGCCCACCTTTTAAAAATAAAAATGAGCTCCAGCTTACTGTGATAAAACTAAAGCAAAATGTAAGTGACGTTTTACACCTGGTTCCCTTGCAGGAGCTGTGAGCTGCCTTGTTTTTTGGATAAGGTTGAAGACAACTAATTTCTGAGATGAGTAAAAACCAAGGCATAACAGACAAAACAAAATCCAACCTCATTTCAATGTGGAGCACATCATAATGTGTGGGAAGTTCAATATTTTGACTTCACTTACAAAATGGAGAACTTGGGTATGGTGGCAAAGACTGTGGGCTGTCCTCCACACACATCATCACCTCCTTCTCCAGAGATGACATTTTCAGGGTCTGAGTGCCTGCAATGAAGATTTCACCCCACCCCCGCCCCACTCCCCACTGCTCCACCCTGGTAGCTTGCTGAGGCCACGTGACTAAGTTCCAACCATTGGGCCATGGGCAATTTCCTAGTTGTGCTGTACTGGGAGAGGTAAGTCCCTCCCCACCTCCATTCTCACCTGCCCTGCTAGTTGCCACAGGGCAGGGTAAGGCGGCGTCTTGGACGATTGGGAGAGAGCAGGGTTTGGGGTGGATCAGTGATGATCATTGCCACTTATTCAGCACTTACTACATGCCTTGCAGCTGTGGTCTCACAACGACTTTATGAAGTAGACACTACTATTATTCACATGTAACAGACAAGAGAACTGAGGCACAGAGAAATGACAGGACCAATGAATGGTAGAGTTGAAACTTCCATTCACGCAGTCTGGTTTCTCACTCTATGCTCATAACTGCTACCTAACGTCACCTCTAGACACAGAAGGGGCACCAGAAAGAAGGGCCTGTGTCCCCACACCCTGAGGCCATCCCATTCTCCTTGGGCCATCTGGCCAGGACTGTCATTTTGTTTCTCTTTTAGCCAAACCCATGTCCTAACTAATGATAGGACAGTGGACGTTAGTTATTTGATTACTAATAGGAAGTTAGGCAAGTCTGGTCTAAATGTTAGCTTGAAACCAGAAGGCAAGAAACCCACAGCTAACAGCAAGTCAAACGGCTTCCCAAATCAGAGCCCTAGTTCTAGCAGCACTGACATGTAAAAAAAATACATTTACTAAATTTCCGACCTTGAAATCCAGGGTCTCATTAAAAGAAAAAGTGTGCTGTCCTTGACAAAAAGTTACTTGCCAAGTAGTTTTTCCAAAATTTACCTTTTATCTTTTTTCCTAATAGAAAATAATGTGTTCCACTTCTGTTTGACAGAGGAATAGCCCCTCTTCAGGGAAAGGTAATATAAAGGTTACTTCTTTGGGGTGGGCGTAATAGGGTTAAAGTGATATTTAGGATTACTATGGTTTACAAATGCTGTTCAGAGTCATTTACTTTTGTTACATTTATTTTGTTGTAAATCTTTTGGTTTTTCCTGAAGTTAGTGATTGCCTTACTTTTTAATTCACTGGATTTTCTATTTGTTTTATCCCCCAAATTTTTACCTGCAGTATAACTCTTAAGATAGTCATGCATCAGGAGACTAATATGTTCCATTTTTAGTGGCAGGCATCCTTCCTGGAGTCCTTCTTTCTCTCTTGAGCTTCTTGGTAACATTCTAAAAAGAGGTGTATACAAGTTTACATAACTGAAAATGTTGATCCTACCCTCACACTTGACTATCAAAGGCTCACACTTTGGCTGTGTATAGAAATCTAGGTTGCACATAATCTTATCTTTGAATCTTGAAGGTGTCATGCCATTTCCATCCAGCTTCCCATGTTCCTGTTGAGAACTTTAATTCTTGTATTTTTTTGTGTGCGTGTGACCTATTTCCTCATTACCACTGCAGGAAGCTTTTTAGAATCTCTCCTTTATTTCTGGTGTTCTAAAATTTTGTAATAATTCATGTTAGTGTGGGACTATTTGTATTCATTGGACTGTATGTTTGGTGGATTTAAATCTAGTGACCAATGGCCACTAGATCTAAGGACATTTAAAAAAAAATACTTAATTATCTCTCACTCAACTGCTTTGCTTTCTCTTTGTAACACTCCTACTATTCAAATATTAGACCTCCTTGATTAATCCTCTTAAGCTTCTTATCTTTTTTTCTCCTACTTTTCATCTCTTTAACATTTTGTCCTACTTTCTTAGAGATTTCCTCAATTTTATCTCCTAAATCTCCTATTGCATTAAAAAATATTTTTACCATGCTTTTAATTTGCAAGAGCTCTTTGTTTCTGAAATATTCCCTAAAAAAATAGTCTCTTATTGTTATTTCATGAAAGCAAAAGCCTCTCATCTCTGAGGCTATAAATTGCATGTTCATTTGACATTTTATTCTGTTCACTGCATTGTCTGTTTCCTAAGAGTTCTTTGTCTCACCCTGTTTATTTATTTTGACCTCAGTCTTTCAAATTAGTGGCTGTCCTTAAATATAGGGAGACTGTTGGCTGTCTGGGATGAGGCACTGCAGAGCTCATTGGAAATGTGACCTGTGAGTGGGGCTTCTTGACTGGTAGCCTCACCATCTGGTGTTCAGGCCACGTGGTGGGGCATAATTCAGCTCAAAGGCTCTCTTCTCTTGGGTGGGCTGGTTTCTTCAGAGAAAAAATACCCCAAATGCTTATCTGGAGGCTGCACGCTCCAGAAACTGAGGCAAGAAATAAACATGGCATCTTACTATTCAGCACTCAGACTCTCACTCAACTTCCAGCTTTCTTGGTTGTTTGTTTGTTTCAGTTTTTGTCCGGGGCCAGGTTTGAACCTGCCACCTCCGGTATATGGAGTTAGCACCCTACTCCTTTGAGCCACAGGCGCCGCCCAACTTCCAGCTTTCAATATGGTGCCCTGTGTCCATCCCACAGGGGCCCGCTGTCCCCATTTGGTTCAGCCTCTCCAGAGAGTGATCTACTATCTATCTCCTGTCAAGGAAGAGGGGCAATTGCTAGGCATCCTGGTTGGGGGAATGGAACTTAGGGCCTAAGGTTTCTTTAATGTTTTATTATTATATTTTTTAAGGGCTCTTTGCAGAAACTTCCGGTCACTTCTGTTTTACCAACCATTTCCTGTTCTGATGCCTTAAGAGGTACCAAGTGCCCCCAAATCTAAACCTTTTTGGAGTTTTGTTGCATAAACCAACCAACTTGATTCTTACCAGGAAAGTAGGTTTCAGCTATTTGCACTGCTCCAAGTGCGTGAGCTCATCCCTCTGCTCACTATCACCCCAACTTGGGATCTCTTCTTGCTGGATGGCATCCCTTACCCTGTTTTCTTGGTCCTTCTGAATTTATGACTCTTTATATAATTTTTATAATTATAAATTTTTTTTTATAATTTTTGTTCCATTACGGTCACTTAAGTGGTGTTTCAAGAAGGAATGGGGATAAACAAGTGTGTTCAGTGTGCCACAGTTAACTGCAAGTCTAGTTTTCACTCTTAATTTTAGTTAAATACTGCTATTTCTAGTGGTGAAAAATAATTAAAACACATGAAATTATTTCAGAAATAAGTTAGTTATTTGTGCAAGACAGAGGAAGGTTATTATGAGGTTCAGTTCTGACTTCGCTCTTTGTCTTTTGCACTATACTTGGTAGAAATGAAGTTCCAGTGACCATGAGACAGTCATACCTCAGAATGGCTCATCGTGGGAGATAGTTCTAGTTATCATCAGTGTCAACTTTGATAAAGTGATGTTTCTAGCGGTCTTCATTTAGCTTCATTTTCTATTATCATATCCAGAGGATCCTTGGTCATCAAGACTGAAGCTCAGATTACTGACAGTTTAGATCTAAGCTGTTTTATTCCACATTTTCTCTTTAGGACTAATGTCTGGGCCAAATGCTCTCATAAGTTTAGGTAATTCTTTCTTTTGGAGTTTCCAAGACTTGAGAGAACTTGTAGAATATACAACTGTTTTCCTAAAACATTGGAGATTGTTCCTCTCATTGGGTGGTCAAGTAGTGTCAGAGGAACCTGACCCTTATGTGGTCTTGCACCTGTGTGCTGGGTGAGCTCGTCTCCACCTGGGTGGTGCGGACCTTTAGCATCTGGTCTTACAGTTGCCCTTAAAACAACCCTGAAAATGCACTTTCATTTGGAGAAAATAAAGCTTTCCTGGAGTGACTCCATTTCTCCAGTTATGTCATCTCAGGCTCACTTCATTCTAGTACCTTTCTTATGCCAGGGAAAAGTTCCATGTTCTTCCACAAAGATGTACCCGTACTGGGTGAACTAAGGGCTCTTCTGGTAGGAGGAACTTAAACACCAGGTGCTTCAGAAATTGAACCTCTGTTTGGATAACCTGGGAGCAAGTGAATATGTCTTTCAGAAAGTGGGTCAAGCCTCATTCTGATTCCTTTCCATCTGGGAAGAAGTGTTTCTCTATAAATAGCCTGGCTCTATCACTGGGCAGACCAGCAAGCTGTTCTTTGTCCAGGAATCATTCGTCCTCTCCATGATGGACCCACAAGTCACATGGTGGGTGGGGTGCAGATCCCTCTAGCAGAGGGGAGTCTCTGGCACAGAAGTGTAAAAGTGGCCACCAAGAGGGAGAAAAGCAAGGAGACGCCCCATTCTTCACGTTCTTCCCAGTCCCAAGGTGTTATGACTAACTTCCTTTTCATTTCTGACATGTGGAAGGCACACAGACCAGACTTCCCACAAAGTGTCTGTGCATAGCAAAGTTAATTCCAGACACGACCGGCTTCCTTTTATCAGAGAAATGTCAGAAAACAGGAAGTCTGATATATGCATGTAACTTACGTAATTTATGTAACTGTCACCTGGGGTGTCTCCAGTATTTCAAACTCCTTGGTTATTCTGTCATTTAATATTTACACTAAAAACAACCATCTCCTATCCCAAGTACTCTGGGTAATTGTCAGCCCACCTTGTCTCTAGGGACTCTTGGGCATTTGTGCCCCTCCAGGTCTCCCCTTCCTCTGATTCCACTTCCCCTGAGTTCTTGAGTGAGGCCCATTCCCGCCACCTATGCCCCATGGATAGCTCACCCGTCCTTCACTGCCCCAGAGTCCAAGCCCAAGACTATTGTATATAGCCAGCTCCACTGAAGGTCTGGAGGTTCTTAGACAGAGGTTCTGAGTCTCCACAGTATGCAAAGCGATTTCATGCAGGCTTGTAGTACTAGTTCTAAAACTCTATGACTTCCCTCCCCACAGCAAATCACTCATAGGCCCTGTCTGACACCCATCTTTGGCCTTCTCTACCTCACCCAGCCTCCTATGTGACCACTCTCCTCCCTTCTGTGGCCCCTTCCCCCCAGGTCTCAGCCACGGCCCAGCTGCTGCGGGGCTTGGCAGGATAGATGAGCTCCTGTTTGCCTCTCTTTCCTGACCAGATCCTGCGGCCTCATCTCACTCAACCTGACAGCCTTTTTCTAACCAGGAGGACCATCTGGCCTTATACATGAATTTTCCCAGGCCCTGCCATCAGAAGTCAGGCCCGCAGTGTTGTTTTAAGTAGAAATCACATTTTCTCCCCACCACATTCTTTTAATATATGGAGAAAATGTCTCTGGAGTTGTCAGTGCACACCTAGGTTTTTTAGCGACGGCTTTTCCTTTGCAGAACACAAGTTAGCAGGCATCAAAGCCCATCTCCACCCTGCCCTGGCCCTGGCAATTGCTCATCTGGACTCCAGTGACCGCTGTGGCTCTGGAGAAGCTATAGGATGATGCAGCTTTAACGAAAGTAACTTTGTTTTCTCCTTTTAAGGAGAGAGTGTGATGTTGCTTCTGTCAGTTGGGTGACTGGCTGCCAGAGTTAAGGGACGACCTTGAAAGTGGGTGCTGAGAGGCGAGGACACAGGCAGAGGAAGCGCCGCGGGCTGGCTGCGTGTTGAGACCTGCTTTTCTGCCCCAGCTCTTTGGGAACCTGGGACTGGAGGAAGGACCTCACCATTGCATTCGTTCACATCTGATGTTCCTTTCCTGACCTGACTGGGCCAGGGTACTCCTCCTGCAGCCCAGCGCTTCCAAATAGCTGTCTCCCTGCAGAGCTGGCACCAGTCCAGGCCCTGAGCTGAGCCCCATCCAGGAGCTGCTTCCTTCCACACTTGCACTGGCCCTAGCACATAGCCACCCTCAGTCTATCACCATGTTTACAGATGGGGACACAGGCAGAAAAGGTGACTTGTCAAAGGCCACACAAACAGTAAATGACAGTCCTGGGAGTGAAGAAGCCTCCAAGTGTACACTGTGTTGCTTCCAAAGCCTCTGTTCACGTGGGAGCACTTCTTATTTGCTCCCCTGATAACAAATCCATGATGGACCAGGAGGTTTTATATTAGTTTTATTTTACCGTGTTTATTTGTGTTCAGACCTGGCTGTGTTTATAGTTCTGTGATTTGCTTAGATACTCTGACTTTGGAAGAACAAATATTAAGAGAAGGAATAGTGTCCCTCGGAAAGCAATAATGGGGCAGATATTCTAGACCCACTCAGTGTAAAGTAGGTGGCCTCATTCTTCTCTTAAAATATTCCAGCTTTCTCCCAGAGTCACACTTATCTCAATTTAAGCATAGTATTTATTTGCTTTTTAATTCTTTTTCTCTGCTCCCCACTAGAGTGCAGGTTCCACAAGGACAGGAACAAGATTGTTTTTTCTTCACTAAACCTACAGCTTCCAGGGGTTGGTAACATCTAAATTACATAGTATAATTCTGGCTGAATGAATAAGCAAATTAGTTTAAAAGCCAGATTGAAATCCACATGTCTCTCTCTCTGTCTTTAAAGATGGGTCTTCATAGTCTCAGGCACTTTATTAGGCCGATTATGTGGCTTTGGTCCTGGAGAAATGGGTCAGCCCCGAACAAGGTTGTCCAGTCAAAGATGCCTGATGCGTCTTGTTGGTTTGAAGAAGAGAGCCTTTGTAGGTACTGAACTTGAGAAGGTTTCTTTTTTTTTTTTTGGCTGGGGTTGGGTTTGAACCTGCTACCTCCAGCACATGTAGCCGGTGCCCTACCCTTTTGAGCCACAGGTGCTGCCCAACTTGAAAAGTTTTTTCCACTTATATCTAGTTCTTTAAATTATTACTAAAGCATTTTACTAAGTTTTAATTTTTACTGGCAAGGATTTATTTAAATTTCGTTACAGGATGTAATTTTTATTTCAATGAGCTTTGTATTAAAAACAAATCTCTATTGACTACCAATAATGCATTAAAGCTTTCTCCCAGCCCAGGACGCCGAAGCAGGATATAGTTGTATCATCTTGTTTAGGGAGGCAGAAGAAAGATGCTAGTTGATGAGAAATTAAAAAGTCATACTTAGGGACAGCGCCTATGGCTCAAGGAGTAGGGTGCTGGCCCCATATACCGGAGGTGGCAGGTTAAAAACCCGGCCCTGGCCAAAATCTGCAAAAAAAAAAAAAAAAGTCATACTTAGCATCAGTAGACTTTGAAGAACTGTTGTGCTTATAACAGCAATATGAGGTCAAAGGTCAGATTATACAGGCTGTAGGGACGACTTGACTCTAACCTTGAACCGTGTATTCCTCCTGCCATCAATGTTCAAAACTGTCATTGGATTTATTCATGGCAAGTAGGAGAAACTCAAAGTCTGAGGAAATTGATTGGTTCATGACGTTGAAGATCCCACCTCTGCATAGCCGGGTCTGGGGTCAAAGAATGTACTGGGTTTTCTCTCTTTCTTTCTCTCCTTCCTGGGCTGCTGCCCACCTTCGCTCCATTCTGTACAAAGCTCCTTCCCCTGGGGGCTTGCACAGGCCCCAGGATGGCCTGTAGGGCTTGGATGCCAGCGGTTGAGAGAGAGAAAAGCGAGAGGTGGTCTCAGCATCCTGTGTCGGGAAGCCTTTCACTGGCCCCGTTCCTGAAGTGTGTCTATGTCTGAACTGTAAGTGGCACCAGGGGTAGGGTGGCCTGACCCAGGTCCATGCCCCTCCTGTGGCAGTGGTGAAGGAATCCGTATAGATGGGGCCAGTGGAAAAAACAAAGGGACACAAAGGTGAAGGCCCAAGGTGGCAGAGCAGGTGCGGCCAAGCATCGCCTGTCACCCCCATTTAGGAGACTAGAAAAGAAACCAGAAGGAGACATGTGGACGGTGAGCCTGTCTACAGAAAGTGGGCGGCATTGTTTAAGTTGCAAAGTAGAAGAAATAAAAGCATGCCTTAAGAACATGCCTGTATTTGTAAGTACCTGGTAAGATTTTATTGGATATTTCAAATATTATTCATATAACTTGGGTGCAAAATTATTCCATCATCTAAACTATTGAAGAGAGAATGATTTTTTATCTTCTGATGAGCTCCTAAAATATTTTTAAATACTATATTCTCATTCATTGTCCTATTTAGTTAAGAGTTTCTCTGATCCCTGTTAATTTATTAAAACCTAGCCTTATGACTCTAGTCTTCTCTGCTTTTAAGTTTGTTCTTTCAAATTTTTAATTTGCTTATTGATAATATATCAGTCAATATTTATGCAGTGGTCACTATTATCAGGTATTACAAGGATTCAAACATGAGACCATCCAGGGAGATAAACTTGTAATTTAACCAGAACATGGACAATCAAACCATAAAAAAGCCAATATGACCATATTAATATTAGGGAAGGGAGAACAAAACCCAGAGGTGTCATACACAAATGACCCAACAGAAAATTCAAATTCAAAGAAAAACAATAACTTCACTCTAGCTGACTTGGATTTAGCCAAGATTATATGAGATCTAAATGATTTGTGTTCTATGTTGGGCCGGTTGTGTGGTGTGATGTGATGTTTTGTTCGGGTGGTTGTCAACAGTCATTGGAATATTGTAACATCCTGCATGATGGATGAAGCAAGTGCAGATTGTAAGAATAAGTAGCCGTGTGTTTGTAGAGCTCCTGTGTCAAGAAAACACATGAGCATAAGTGACCCAGTTTTAGTTCTAGCAGCTCATGAAGGAATTGGCCAGGAAAAGTCCTCACTTTTATGTGCTCCTTGGAGTATCTGTGCAGAGATCCCAGGGAGCGAGAGAGGGACTGGCACAATGAGAAGAGAGACACGGGGACACATATAAGGATGACCACGGTGCTGGCTTGATACCGCTGGGAACTTTCAAGTGTCTCACGAAAAGCATCTCGGAGTGGTCCTTTGTGGGACCAAGGAGGAAGCTCTTCTTAATTGGCTTCTTGCTCCCACTGGTCAAAGGTGGTCCTGAGAGTGCACCTCCCCCATTCTCTGGGGAGTGTGTAACTTCTCCCATTCTCCTGGGGTGCTATCAAGAGCACCAAGCAGCTTCTCTCTGGCGTTCTGACGTTGGTAGGGATGTCCCCAAGCATAACCCAAGGAAGCCAAGGCCTGGCACCAGCAGAGGGCGCAGTGGTGGCTGTAGGAGGCTGAGAAGAGGAGGTGCGGGCCGGTGGGATGCTCCACCTGAGGTCCACTCATAGGAGACCGAAAGGGGACGAAACCAGCCCCGGACTATCCGCTGGCCTTGCCTGCACAATATGCAGCCAGTCTCTGCTGACAGGGAAGTAATGGCCATAAATCAGGGGCTCCGCCTAGTTGGATGCTGCACATGCCAACAGGCGTCTTCAGGCTGAGTACTTTCACACAGGCCACATTCTCTTGAGTGACATGTGCACTGAGGAAATCAACACGGTCAAGTGCAAACATCAGCAAATAGCTAGCACAGGAGAGACTTCACCATAACCAAAGTCCTAGGCAAATAGCAGGGTCTCTGTTTCATTCACAAAGCCAGGGAAACCATTGTTGGTGGATGCTGTAATTGGTAAAACTTTCCACAATCTTCAGGAGTCTAAGGTATTTGCAAAAGAACCAAAATAAATGCAGTTACTGGGAAATGACTGAGAGATGCACCTGTCTCGGAAGTTGGGATGAGCTCCTTTCCATCAGCTAAATTGCACTCAGCAAATACACCATCTTCTAGATGGGAGCCAGAGCTCAGAGGAGGGAGGATGAGAGGAGTGAGGATTTCCTCTTGAGCTCAAAGTTTAAGAGAGCTCCAAACAAACCCTCAGCATTCAAGATTTATAATACTTTAATACACTATTAAGAAATTGAAATTAATGCAAAAAATCCACCATGCATTAAATATAAAAGCTTTTTTTCTAAATCTCATTGTATTGGGATTAAAGAATAATAATAAAATAATAATTTTTTCCTAAATTCACAAGTAGTATCATTGATGTTTCCTTTTTCAGGCCCCAGTAGAGATTTACACAGCACAGTTGTTGATTAACTTGCACTAATTTTTATTTTAAAAAATATTCTACATTGATTATTGTGATTTTTGCACCCTTTGAAATTCTATGCCCTATGGGAGTCCTGCCCTCTCTCTGTCTAACCCAGCTGGGAATAGATAGATCAGTAATGGGTACATGAGATCATAGTATTTATTTCAGATTAATCTCGGTGTTCATATGATTTGTTTTTTCATTTCCAACCCTATCTATGAATAGAAACTTTTCTTTTTTAACCCCTCAACCAACAAAGGTGCTGTGATTCTACTGTCCAGATAAGTGATGGCAGAGAGGTTGCAGGTGGCCCAGCCAACTGTGGGTGGTAAGAAGTGTCCATCCCTCCTGTGGGGCCACCTCTCTCCACCAGGAGGTGGTGGTGGACGGGTGGTCCATGTGTGTCCCTTGGCAGGCATCCTACAAGTCGGAAGACGACCTTGCATGAACTCTGGACACAAGACCAGGAGGGAGGCTGGTGCCAGGGAAGTAAATGGTTAAAAGGACCTCTCCAGTGGAGAGACCACACCAGGGAGTGACGTCTGGGGGAAGCCAGATGAAGCCCCTCCCATGGGCATGATTGAAAAACGAGGATTCCCCAATGAGAGATGGGCGCTTGGCAGAGGGCAGCCTGGCTCTGGCCGGCGTGTCGCCCTCATGAGGGATGGGACCATCTTTCACCTCTCTGCCCGGGAGGATGCTATGAGCACTTGGGCTCAGCTCTGTGGCTCACCCTGGCAATGAATTTGCTGCTTCTTAATGTAAAACCGGCCTTTTCTGGTCATTGTGCCATTTTATTTACGGCCTGTCTTCGGGGAGCTCTTGATCAATAGATTTAGTCCCACAGTATATTTCTTCCTTTCAGTTGTTCTTGGTTATATTTTTAAATTACACGGGGCTGCTAATGATTGTGCTGCTTGCCCTTGAGTGAACCTGGGCTCTGGCTGCCAGGCAGCTGGGTTTTAAAGGCATCATGTCCGCAGATTAATATCGCCCTCCTGGACGAGCCGCTTTTGGGGCTTGGCTTCTGAGTAGGAGATGTGGGGCTGGCAGCCAGCTGGAAGGGAGATGAGAGCGTGGAGGGTGCAGCATCGATGTGGGTCGGTGCTGGGTCCTCCCTCCTGGTCTTTGGATCAGACTTGCGTTTGGACAGTGAGAATTACTGAGGCCAAGATGCACAAAGGTGGGCTTCTGCCTGTTTGCCCGCTCGGCTTCGGCTGTGTCCTCTGACGTTGCCAGGGCAGACTCAGAAGAGTTTCCGACACAACATCCCACAGGGCTACAGGGCCCAGGTGAGGCTGGTGAATGGCACCTTGTAAGGGGCAAGTGGGGGCCGGACCAGGGGGCATTCCCGTAACAATTGCTCGTGGGTCCCCAGGGGCCACAGCCAGGGGGGTTATGATTTCTGCCTAATTTGAGCACAGACAACCCAGGGGCAGCAACAGTATAGATGCTGATTTGTGTGATTCCATTAAATTATTGTTTGCATTTTCATGCAAATGAAGATAAGTTCTTTTGGCGTGTGAATTGTGCCTTTAATAAAAGTGGTGGCTTTTGGGCTATGAACAGAATGTGTTAACTGGGGCTGCTGGGGTGATCTTGGAGCTGTGGGCTTCCAAGAGCTTCCAACCAGAGCCTGGTAATTCCCACTGATTCAGTAATTCATGGGCAAGGTATTCTCACACCTCCCCTTCATTTTCCTCTCAGTATTCCACAGAGCAGCCTTACTTCCACCTATCAATTACTGCCGTATTAATTTATTTCCCTGTATCTGTCTCCCTGCGCTTGGTGGGGACACGCTCGCTTAAAATATATATATATATTTTTTTCCCCTTGCTGGAGGCTTTCGTGAAACAAGGCTAATATTCGGCACTTGGGATTTAAGCCGCTGCATTTTACAAAGTTTGGATGTATTAATGAACAAAAATAAGAGCGCAGAGAAACTGGGAAATTAGCAGCCGGCTGAGAGCGTGCAAACAGGAAACCATCTGATTGTGGGCACGGGTGCAAAATTAGTAAAAGAATTCGAAATTGTCTCATGCTCAGAGATTCTATTGTTTTCAAAGAATAATTCCATCTATTTTAACCTTTTCAAGTGCAATTCCATTGGTAAGGGCTCTTCCTTTGATTGTGAGTGATGTTAATTGAAAGGTGTGGCTTCGCGTCTGTTTTGGCACTTAGACTTATATCTTTTGTTTAAGGCTCAAAGTGCGAGCTTTCCTGGCCAGCCTCCCTCACTGTTTCTGTTTTGGTGATGTGATGACAGACTTACAGTGTGTTTCCTTGTGTGTATGGTAACAGATGTTTATGTGAATAACAGACTTTTTTATGAAGGCATACACTTTATAGCCAAATACTAATTAAAAATAATTGCATGTAAGCATTTTTGTTTATTCCCTGTTGTGCATCTTTAATCATTTGAAATCACCTGCAGTTGAAAATTGAGGCAAAGATTTGATACTGCAATTATAAGAGGCCATCTGACTATATATTAGGTAGGAATAGCAACATATTTGAGAAAAAAAATATTAAAACGAGCTGAGTGCCAGGTCATTCTGAAGTCTCTTGTATATTGGGTCAAAATACTAATACATTACTTTGTTAAGCTAATAGGATTTTAAGGCATCATTCAGCCACCAAAACAACTGCTTCATGAATAATACCCTATACCTGACACATTTTCTGCACTAACAAGCTCATTACAAGTGGGTTCTAATTAGAGACCTAACAGATGGTTCCCAATAAATATGGGCAGCAGCAACTCCTTGGCTTCTCCTTTTTTTTTTTCCTTTTAAAGACAAAAATTGCAGGTAATTGAGAGACTCAGAACCTTAGTTTGGGTTTAATAGTATGTGTTCAATTAAGACAAAGTGCCAAGTGCCAGGAATGTGACTCAGGTAGTTGAATCCTGAGGAAAGAAAAATTAAAAAACAACAGAGTTGAAAATGCCTCTCCTGTATAGAAGTGAGCGTCCAGACGCCGTGACAGGGACAAGGCACGTGCAGCCCTGACTCACCACGGCTTTCTTCTTGGGGCTTTGTTTTTAAGCATCCCCTGTCAGTGCGTTGTGAAGAATTAATAAGACATTTCAGAGTGTTCCTGAACTCCGGTGCCGAACATCCCCAGCACAGTGACATTTAACAAAAACATTTAAGCAGAAAATAAAGGGACGGAGCTAAAAAGCCTCCCGTGCCTCTCTGCACAGGCATTTTAATGCTATTTGGGGACAGGAGAGGTAAGAGGGAGCAGATGAGCTGGGCAGTAAGTTCCACTCTGAGAGTTTTCATTTTAAGGACCAGACTTGACATTTGCGTTATGGGCGGGGTGAGGAATTAGGTGGATTCTTGCTTATGGAAAAGGTTTATGGAGGCAGAATTTACATTAAAAAAATGATTTGCCTTTGGTGTAGAGAAAACCCTTATCGAAAAGAAAAAAAGAAAAACGTCAATACACAAAAATAAGTTTAGAAATAAATGTGTAAGAATTTAGAGAAAGCATCATTTCATCAATTTTACTTTTAAATATGCTTTTTTTTTTTTTTTAGGGAAGAGGCATTGCGAATCAACTCCCAGTCCTAATGAGCGCTGGTGGCTTTGTGACTCTCCGTCTCCTCCTTGAGGGGTGTGGATTTCCGAGCGATGGTGTCTTCTCCCCTAGAAACAGGTGCTCATCACATCAGATTGACAAAGGGTTGTTTAAGGAAAACAGAAAGCGCTTTTCAGGGAGGCTCCTCCACAATTTCAGAATTAGAAATGTAGATTTTTGGACATGCTTTTATATTCCAGCGGCATTTTCCCACTGGCTCCGTCCCACCATTTCTCTGCCTTGTTTTCAAGCGGCTCTCTCCTCGCACACAGTGGAATCGCGTTCCATGCCATACCATTGCCTGAAAATAAGGCCACTTCAGGTATAAAATATTCCACCCGTATTCCCTGGGGCAAGTAGCTGACATGCAGCAACTCTTCAGACGCGGAGCCACTAGGCCGGCAGACATGGGGAGAGTCGCACATCTGCAGCTCGGCGCTCCGCAGCCTAAAATAGCATTAGTGAGAGTGTGAGGGTTTTAATTTCATTAAGAATTTTTTTGACAGCATGACACCCCAGAGTCTTGTTCCAGTTGTTTCTTATCATTTAAGGAGGGGAAGGGACTAAGGAGGTGGGAAATAAATCCCTAGGCTGGACTCATAAATTTCACGTTACAAAGGTAAGAAGCCCCACTCAGAATTCATCCACTCGCCGCGTGCTTGCTTGAAAATCCCACGGACATCCGCGGGAATACTCATCAGGTTGGGCAGGGACGGACACCACTGCGTCTGGGCACACCTGATTTATGCTTGTCGCTGCAGTGGCATGTCGACTAAGATGTATAGAAAGACAGGGGATGTGTCATTCTGGGTGACTCCAGAGTGAAAATAACCAGCACTTCCATTCAACAGATGGAAGGGGGATGCACCTGTTAATAAGCAAGGGAGCGATATTAGACCTGGTGGGACCAGCCGGGTTCTGAGCTGGGCTCCCCGTTCTTGTGGTGGCAAGGGAGCATTTCAGCTGCCCAGCCCCTCTGGCTTTCAGATCACCTCCCTGCCCCTGGCCCTGCCTGTTTAGGGTTGTTGACAGAGACTACAAGGCCAGCGTTTGACAGTTAACGACCGGTCCTTACAGCCGAGACAGGCTGCCCTGCCTCCAGTGACCAGGAGACCAGCAAAATAGCGCAAGTTATTTCTTACTCTGGAGATCCCAGAATCACAATGCCCCTAGGACCTGCAGTTGTCAAGGCCCCTAGGGCTCAGGGCTGTCACCCTTCATGCTTAACTAGTTCATGAGGACCGCAGTGAAGATTAATAGATGCCACGGCCTGCACTGTCATCAGTGCAGAGATGAAACCCAGACACACATTTGACAAGGCGAATGGCCTGGTGACTAAAGAGCACTGGAGTGGAATTCGGGAGGCCCCAGACCTTTCCAGGCGTTAACCTTGGAAAATCATTTATTTCTGTGCAGCAAGCCCTGTCTTCTGCTCTGCCCTGTGGTCTGAAGTGGGGCTGTTAGCACTGGGTGTTCCCGTCTCTTACAGAAAGTGTCCATGTTGGAAACCAGCGGCTGAGAGAAGGTGTGAAGAACTCCCCTCTCTTTCTGCCAGGAGGCTTTGGGGTTTTCTGACTTGGCTAGTTCTCCATTTTATGGTGCATTGGGGTGGGCTCTTGAAACGACCCCAAAGCTTTGGACATTTTATAATTTTCAGCTAAGTCCAGATGTGGTGTCCACACCAGCAACCCACTTGTTGGCCTCATCGCCTCGCAACTCAGAGATGACACCCCATGTACAGCCCTGTCACTGAGGTGCGCGGCCGTCACGCCGAGCAGAGTTGCGGCTGAGCTGGAGTAACAGGCAGGGCAGTGAGCTGAGGAGAGGGCTCAGGTACACTTTTGCAAACAGCCTGTATAAAGGCTGTTTCTTTCTTTCTTTCTTCTTCTTCTTTTTTTTTTAAATTTCAACTTGATTTTCACGAGACTTCCTTTTATTTCACTATCATACAGAGCCAAGAGCTCCATCTAATTTATCTGCCCTACGAGTCAATTGAAAAGGAAGTGGCAACAAATCCCTATGTTTACAAAGGAACTCAGGGTTACATCTGAGGAGGAATTTGAAACATGGAGACTGAGTGGTTGGTGTCATCAGGTCAGCCTGGGCTATTGCACGGCACCCGAGGCCTGGGCACAGTGGAGGTGGTAAGGATAGAAGGGAGCCCGGCCCAGAGCAATCTGCGCTCCACGATCGCGCACCTGTGCACCATGATCGCGCACCTGTGCACCCACGCAATGGGACTTCGTTTGTCTCGTGTGCATTAAAATGAGCTTTGATCCACAGAGGTGCACACGTGCCCACCGACAAAAATAAATAATATTCCAAATTCAGGAATGAGTGGGGACTCAGTCTGCTTAAGGTTTGCATCTTCCATATCCATTCACGGATTTCTCCATTCACTCATTCATCCATGCCGCAGAGGAAAGCCTTTCCATAAAACCAGGTGGGGGAACCTCTCCAGAGTGGCCCGAGCGCCCGCTCCGGGCTGAAACCCGAGCGAGGCGCCCGTCTCTCCCTGCCAACTCATCCGAGGGGGGACTGCCTCACTTCAATTAAGCTTGAATTAATTCTTGCTGGTTTCCTTTACAAAACATCCAGGTTTTAATTGTTTCACCTAATTACTGGACTGTGACCCAGATTTAAGACCTGACAGGTGATGGGAGATGATGGGTTTCCTGTCGTTGTGTTCGCTAATTGTTTCGAGAGCGTTTTTAGCGTAGAATTTGCCTCCTTTCTGATACTAGTTATTTGTGTATCTGACCGTGCAGACTCAGGATGGATGAAATTTCCCTAAATAAACATGTCATCTCTAAGTGCCCATGCCTTGCATTTAGGGTCCGGTTTGGCTACAATCGTCCTCACAGCCAGCTACAGTGGTATTGATCAGATGAGAGAAATCTACGCTAAGATCCACAACTTTTCTATCTCCCCAAATTGTGCAGGGGGCTTGAAGAATAGAGACCTGCAAATTCTACAGATGCTAATTATAGTATCCATTTCCAGCTACATATTTGCATGCAAATATCAGCCTGTATAAATTTGGCATTGAAAGCACCCCAAGGCTCTAGTCTGGCAGATGGGTATTGGATCACAATGAAACTTAACAGTACCTGGGGGCTTTGGGGCCAAACAGAGCCTCTGAGCAACAGGAAAGCATCGGTCTTCCCTCTTCTGAGATGACAGTGTGGGCTTTATACATTGTTCTGGCCAGAACATATTTAAGAGGGTTTGGAAAAACACTTTGGGCTGATAGCCAATTTCCCTTCACGTTCTGCCGACAGTCTGTAGATCTTGGGAAGTAGGACATCTTTAAATCACTTTATTTTGTTTTATTTTAAGTTGAGGAGTCTCAGCATAAGCCAGGAGGATAGCACAGCCCACTCCACAGCTTCTCCGGGACTCTAGTGGGAGGAGGGAGGCAGGTGCTGGAGGAGGGCCGCATAAACCCTGGGATCAATTTCCCATCTTTTTTTTCCATGAGGAGTATCGCAAAGCTTTCTGGGCCTTATCCTTTCTTACTTTGCAAAAAGAAAAACACTCATCCAGAATATAAGGTAAAATTAGTGCTTTTCAAAGATTGAGAGGTTTCTGAAAGCCCAGTGGATGGGATGGGTGCCCTGGCTGGAAGCAGTTACCGCCACATTTCTCTGCAGAGAAGGCAGATTTTGGGATGCAGCACACAGCAATTCTTTCCTTGTTCAACTGTTAGAAGCAGCAGACAAGTGCATAAATGCAATTAAAATCAAATGACAAGATATTTGAAAAAAAAAAAAATCGAGCACAGGAAGGTGTTTGGAGAAGAACTTCCTCCCCACCTATGAGAAGCAAGGGCAGCAGCCGGGGCTCTTGGACAAGAGGGTGTCACAGGACAGCCACGTTTTCTGCAGCTGGAATTGATGCACTCACATTTTTGGAAACTTTTCAATATCCCCTCCCATATAAATGGTCTTAAAGGGTCTGCTGAACCTGAACTCTGTCTGATTGGGCTTCTGAATTGTTAGCCTTTAAGGTAGAAAAATGAACTTCGGAAAATGATACCCACCAGGTTTACAGATGTCCGAGGAAATATATTACTCAACGGCTTTGATTCTGTATTATTTCCTTGAACTCTTCCTTGCCTTGAACTTGGTAAAGCAAACATCTCTGGTTTTCCCAAGGTCTTAGATAAATGAATAAAACTGGGCAAAATATTACGTATGTGTATTTTGATTTGTGATAGTTTCCAAAGCAGTTTAGCATAAAACGCTAAATCCCCATGGGGGGTGGGGCAGGGTGTCCTGCGCCACCCCAGACCTGCCCACCTGCCCACAGTCCTGTTGTCTGCACACCCATCTTCCTCCCCCTGATGGTCAAGGTGCTCATTTCTGCTTTGGGATCTCTACCAGGCTGGCCTCATTCCTAGGGTCCCTTCCTCCCTGCTGTGCCAGCTGAGCAAATGCCAACTCCTATTTTCGGTTTCAGGTAAAATGCTCCTGCCTTCCTAGGTGCAGTAGAGTCCCAAGTCCCTGCTGTCCTGATCTGTGGGAGCCTCCTTTTTGTCATCCTTGCTGAAGTCAGAATTGTTTCTCCATCAGTGTCTTCCTTGATCCAGGAGGCAGGACTGCAGCTTGGTAGATATTAAACCAAGAACTGTTGAAGGAAGGGAGGGGATAACCCCGCACCCCAGGTGGTGAGCTCAGATCTGGGCACAGGGTTCGCTGCTATATGCTCAGTTCACTTTAAAGTCGTTTGAAGATTTCAACTGAGTGAAACGTCCGAACACTGACGCTGAGAAGTTCTACAACGAAGAGAACATTTTTTTGAGAGGCTTAAGCTTGCTCCTTGGCCTTGTCCCTTGCCAGGGCCCATCCCAACAGCTTGGGCAGCTCCCGTTCCAGGCACCCAGGGGCTCCCCTAAATCCGTTCCCGCTGTGGGCTACTCAATGCAGGGTAGGTACTTTGATATTCCTCATTTTGCAGACAAGGAAATCGAGGCCCACAGAGGTGCAATGAGCTGTGTTCCAGGTTGCTCAGCCAGTGACAGGGAGAGCTGAGTTCAAGGCTGTGCCCTGGGCACCTGGTGCCACCTGTCAGCAAGAAGGAGAGTGACTCCCGAAGCATTGAATAACTGAGCCATGTCCATTGTCCCCACTCTGCTTTCACATTCCATTCATAATGATCTTGCCTTCCCAGCTCGGGGTCCGCTAGAAGCACCAGTCTGGAAGGAATTCAGGAGGGCTCGTGGAAGACACGGAGCGGTGACAACAGAAGTGACGGCTGACAGCCTGACACAGGCGACAGAGGCAAAACTCACAGGCAGGCTGAGGACTGCACGCCAGAAAGCCTCAGAATAGATAAGTCCTACGTCATTAAAAAACTTTCAAATGTTCCTAGATCCTCTCTTTTAAAGCCCCCAAACAACTAGTGATTTAAAAACATGATTTTTCTTTAGAAGCATGCTACAGTCACACGGCAATTTGATTTCTCTGTAACCAGCAAAGGAAATTGCACAACTGCAGCCTGCCAAGTGTGCCAGACGGAAGTCTCCACCCGGGGGCTTCATCCAGGCACACTACTGTGCAATCAAGTGTCACCTGCCTGTCCCCTTGCTTAGGGACTGATGGCTTCTTACTCGTCTCTCTCCAAATTTTTATTCTGTAATTTTTCTTTTCTACACTTCACCGCGGCATAAAGCCTGTACGTCACCTTTACTTTTGTCTTGCCAGGAAATTTATTTTTAGCCTTTTTAATTAAAAAATATATATAATAACGTTTTATTCACACCCAGGTTGTCAAGAGATATTCCTGGAACACAAAACACAGAGCATGACACAGAATCGCCCAAGGAGTAAATTCTTGAGAGCGTTTTCAAGCACTGATGCTAATTTTCTTTCAAAGGCTGGAAAAGAGTTTTATTTATTTATTTATTTATTTTGCAGTTTTTGGCCGGGGCTGGGTTTGAACTCGCCACCTCTGGCCTATGGGGCCGGCGCCCTACTCCTTTGAGCCACAGGCGCTGCCCAAGGTTTTTATTTTTATTTTTTAAAGATTTACCATAATTAAAGTGAGTTTTAGAAACTGACACATTTTTATTCAGCTTTCACTCATTGCATTTATTCACAAGTTGGAAAACGTCCGTTTCATTAGAGTTGGTAACTTGTTGCGATTTGTCCTTCCTGATGAGTTAACCTTAGGAAGGAATTAGGGTACCAGGCAACCGCTGAGAAAGGGGCGGGGGTGGGGAGAGGCTGATTCTTTTTCTGGTGCCCACGTATGTGACGGCCTTAACTCTTTCTCTGGAAAACCCATACCTGGAACTCATAGTTTTGGGAACAAGTGCCAATAAATTGTCTCTTCTGTGTCTATTGCAATTTGTAAAGTTTGAGATATGAGATCAGGTTATGGACAGTACTGACGCACCACCAGCTTTTGGCTTTGAGTTAACTTCTGGTCTTTCCAGGATCTGTTTCTTCCTTTTGCTTACAGTTGTCTCTCCCCAGATTTTTATTCTGTAATTTTTCTTTTCCACACTTCACCACGGCATGAAGTCGGTATGTTACCTTTACGTTTGTCTTGCCAGGAAATTTATTTTTAGCTTTTTAAATTAAAGAATACATAAAATAACATGTTATTCACACCTAGTTTGTGAAGGGTTATTCCTGGAACACAAAACACAGAGTATGAAACAGAATCACCCAAGGAATAAATTCTCTTCTGGATGGCCCCAATTTTCACTGGGGGTCCTATGGCACAGGAAAGGGAATCTCAACCAACCTTGGGTTTAGGAGTGTCAAGTGAAACCGGCCGTCAGTATACACATCCTGGGGCCATAGCTATTAAATTAGAGGCAGCCAGGTGACCGAAGGAGGCTCATCAGAGGAGCTCTCCAATATGTGCTTGACGTTCTGGCCCTGGACAGTATGCTGTGAAGATGAGAGGGCTGGATCCTTTGCAGCCATTCTGTGGCCATGAGGCAAGGCAGCCAGAGGAAGAAGCAGACTAACAAAGGAGCCTGGGCTGGAAAATGACCCAGAGACCGAGCCAGATCACTGGATTAGGCTTTCCCCAAAGCCTGCCTGACTCTGGTTCTCTAAGTAGGTGAGATAAGAATACTCTCTTCTTCCTATTGGAGTTGAGTTGGGTTTCTGTTTTGTAACATTATAGATCCTGAATGAGATTACATAAAGTAATTTTCCTTGCATGCCACAAGAGAGAAGCTTCCTCCTCAAACTGTCATGTCTCTTTGGCTATTTTTAGGCTTCCTCTCATTCTATATCCTCCTGACAGTTTGGTCTGTTGGACAGAACCTCCAAAGTATTGATCAGAGACAACAGGCAGGGCCTAATGGGCTGTGTTCCAGCACCCAATCAGAACCAACACCAGCCTCTCATCTGCACCACCTCTTCATCTTCAGAAAATGTAGTCTTTGCATTCATGCCCAGTTTTCTAATGTGATGGCTTTTTCTTATTGATTGCAGATAACCTTTATGTATTACAATACTAATAATTATTAATTTATGTGCAAAGCTCTGTCCTCTGTTGTTCATCCATTTTATTTGTCCCTGGGAGGTTTTTCGTGTAGAAAATCTTTACTTTTTTTACATATCTCAATTTAGTAATTAAAAAAAAATAAAGACAAATACTGATGTGTGAATGTATTCAGTTCAACAATGGTGTAACAAAATACTGGCACTGACGACCTTTTTAATTTTGGAAAATAAAGTGAAGAGACTCATGGCGAATAATGTGAGCTCTACCACTGACTAAGATTTTGACATTTTTGCTTAGCTTTTTAGAAACTTGGTAAAAGAAGAAGGTAAAGGATTGGTCTCTCTGTTACCCACACCCAGGCTGGTGCACACCTCTCCACGTGTGTAAATACCAGGTGAATTTTGTACGTTCCTATGAAATCATAAAAGAATATATACTTAGAGATATAGATAAGGGTAAAAAGTATCTGGTATTGTCTGGTTTGCATTTAACAATTCATAAATGGTACCATAGTTTTAGTTGGTGATTTTTTATTTAAACTCAGCATTATTCAGAGATGCAATCACGCTGATTCATAAATATATAGTTTATTCTGAAAAACTTGGGTATTGGTGGCTGTTTAGGGTTTTTCCAAACGTGTCATTGCCAATAATGACATGGTAAGCTTTTGCACACATCCTTAACACTTATATACTAATGCGGGGGTCAGAAACATGTGAAAATAAACTGGTGCCTGCCCCAACCCCCCTAAATGGTATATTACTATAAGTTTTCCAGGCGTGTATGTCCATACAGAAGTTCTGGGTTGTAGGACATGTGCATTCTTGGTTTTGTTTTAGTTACTGATAACTTTGTTTTTCAGAGAGGTATATGACATCCTGTCAACACTCGATATTGTCAAATTTACATTTTTACCAAGGCAGAGGGTATATTATTTCTCATTTTGGTTTTCATTTTCATTTCCTGGAGTATTAATGTGAGTGAGTAACTTTTCCTGTGTTTAATTGACTTTGATGTTCTTTATTTGTGAAGAGCCTCTTTAAGTATTTTTCACATTTGTCTATTGAATTGTTTGTCTTTTTCTTATTGATTTGTAGGTCTTCTTTACATAGGCAGGCTCCTAATCTCTTTATCTGCTAAATCCACTAACCTTTGTCTTCTTGGTTTCTGGATTTACAGAGGCTTTTCCCATTCCCATAATAGAAAAATATCTGTCTAATTGATAGTTATGTTGTAAAATATTTTAGTCTTTTAAACATTAGGAATTAAATTTAATGAATGGTATGAAGAATGTATCTGAATGTATTTATTCGAATAAATATCCAGTTTTCTGGGGTAGCATTTATCAGAGAGTTTGTTTTTTCCACTGATATGAAATGTCACTTTATAATATTATATGAATAAGTGTCTCGCATGTCCCTGTCTCTGAACTCTCGTGCGTTGATCATTTGACCCTCTGGGGCAGTATCATCACGTTTCAATAACTGTCGCTTTAGAGCATATTTTGGCATCTGACCAGACAATTCTTCCCGCTGCTATTGTTGTTTTCACAGGGGCCTTACCTAGTCTTACTGAAATTAAAGGCCAGCTTCCCTCCCGTCTTATTGAGGATGGGATTGCACATTGTATGCCTCTGATCATTGATTTATTTCATTATACTGAAAACACAGAAAAAGCCATTATATTCTTTTTATATTTTGGTGATAAAGACATGACAGTAATATGGACAACTTAGCTATGGGGAAGAATTTCTTTTCTGCATCTGTCTCCTGCTGGTTCACAGCCTGGAGAGCTGGTGGGTGAGGTCCCACCCTGGGTCCTGCCTGTGGGCGATGGTTCTTGTTCACACACTTCAGTGTTTCTCTGGAAGGGCAGGGAGGACCAGATCTCATCATTTCTACTCTGACTTGAGATCCTTCCACTTGAACGACTGTTTCCATTAAGGATTCAGGGTGTGTTGACCACCAATTACTCAACTTGTGAATATGGTCATTTGGAAAGTCACCATTTCCTCTGAGTCAGGAATTTGTTTCATGGAATTCTGTGCCCAGGGACTGCCACAGTCACCACCTGGCTTCTCCCCTGGTATTTCCCATCCTAGCAGGTCCTGCTGGTGGGCTCTCCATACCTTCCAGCTTCCAGTCTCTCCAATCCACTGTCACCTTCATGGCTTTTCCTTTGGTGGTGAGTCCATTGACATGCATTTGCTGCGGGGACAAACCCTCCCTAAAGCAGCCTTTGCTTCAAGGTGGCTCATAGAAAATTCTGGCCTGTCTGAAAACCTGCCTCCTCAGGACTCTACAAATAGAAAATAGCTCCCTGTTCTCCCTGCCCATGGCTATACTTAAATGCTTCCTAGCTGACAAGGCTGACTTTCTAGGAAATTACAAGGCTTAGAAGGAGGTGGGGGCCGAGATGGGATACGGCAACTAACTCCTGTTGCGGAAACCCTGACATCTGGGCCTTGTGGGACCACGAAATCCCTCAGGGCGTTGGGTGCTGCTTATTTGCTTTGCAAACCCTGTGGTGAGCCAGGAAAGTCCAGGGATTCTCCAGCCAGGGAAATGTGTGTCTACACACGAATTTACATATAATATTTACAAACACACACTGGAATTTAGTTTTGAAAAATCCTGAAAAAATCCTACGCAAAGAACCCAGATGTGGAAGAAACTTGACCAGAGGGTGCCTTGCCCTCTGGACCTCTAAGTAGCAATTGTTAATAAGAAAGTATTTTTGAGGGTGGTGCCAAGCCCTCTGGGGAGAGCTGTCTATGAACTGTCTCTCCAGAAGGTTCAGGCAGTCCATGCCAACATTATCCTCAGTCGACACTCTGAGACAGATTGTGCAGGGCAATGCATTCAAGGTCAACTTCAGAAGGTGACCAGGGCTACCTGGCACCTCCATTCACTGGCCCTCTGCCTCTTCCCCAGGCCTGCTCTGGGCCCTCTTTGACCCTTTGCTGAGTCACCTCTGCAGCTGAGTTGAGTCTTCAGGTCTTTTTGGCTACCCTTCCCCTCTGAACTTGACAGATGGGTCTCTGGGGGAGGAGGAGCAGCTGAGGAGCCCCGCCTGTCACTTCTGGATGCTCATCCTCTGCTCATGCCACCAAGATCTGCCAGGTGTGGGGACCACGTGTAGGGCTGGCCTAACTCAGAGCGGAAGTTAAGGAGGATGCTTGGTGCTCTGGTTAGTACGTGGTGGAGAGTAACCTGACATGTCGACCACTGCCTTTGCTAGCCATTTATTTACTTTTTTGCATTGTGCTCTCTTTAGATGGAAGTGTCCTTTAGAAACTCACTGTTGCAGACTTTTTGTGATCAGTGTGGAGCTCTGCTGTGTTTGCTACCTATCTGCCTTTTTGCCCCTCATTGCAGAGTTTTAGGGGTGACTTCTGTGGCCTTGAATTGCAAGTTGTCCAAGGAAAGGGCACAGAAACAAATTGCAAATGATCAAACTTGGTTTTGATCCTCACTTTTACTTGTGATCTTCTAGACATCTGAAACATCACCATCTCTAAACAGGGACATGGCCAGGTCCTTCTAGCATACATGCTACGTTACTGCTGGTGTGTAACTCTTCTCTCCTAGTTAGTCCCAGAGGAAGGTGAAGGGTTTTTCTTAGTATTTAGAATTATGTCTTTTCTCATTTTTGTAAGTTATGGAGAGTAGCTGCTTTGCAGGGTCTTTAATTAACAGAGGAGAAGTTGTGGCATGTGCTCCCCAAAGCCCTTCTGTCTCTGCCTTTACCACAGAGGCTGCAAAAGCCACACACCCACTCCCCTGCCTCCCTTGCAGCTAGGGTGGCCATGTGACCAAGTTCTGCCCAATCAGACACAAGCAGGTGTTGGGTGGGACTTGTCTCATATATTTAGATAAACATGCCTGGTACCACATTTATCTTTTTCTTTCTTTCTCATCATAGATGATGATGACTCCTGGAGCTAAAGTAGCTATTTTGTGCCATGAGGGAAATGCTGAGAGGATCTTAGAGACTCTGGTCCCAACAGGATGGAGTTGCTTCCCTACAGCTGATCACTGCCTCCCTCCAGATCGCTTGTATGTGAAGGGGAATGACACTGTTGTTTAAGTTAATTTTCATTTTTTTAAAAAATGTAACTTGTAAGAAAAAGTGTTTATAAATAGTATGTGAGTTAAAAGGCCTTTAGAGAAATGCAACCAGCCCACCAGACCTTTGTTGCTGTTTCTTTCCCTGATTTATTTATGACTTACATCTCACCTCTTCCCTAAAAGGAGTTGATGAAGCCTCCAGGAGAAAACCAGAAAGCAAAGGCAAAGCCAAATAGACAATTAGGTGGATTTAAACAATAGCAGCAACACAGAGAATGATCAGACTCCAAAAACAGAGAAGAGATGGTTCCCTGAGGACCTGAGAGATGCTCGTCACCCTGAGCCTGAAGGTTAGCTGGAGTCTCCCCACTGACCTCACTGTGGTGCTTCTGGAACCACTGTCTGCATCTAGCCTTGAAACAGCCAAACAGAGTGAATTTCACCATTAGAGCCAGGAGCACAGCCCCAGGAGGTGACATTATTTTTGCTCTGTGTGCCACCTCCTCCAGGAAGCTTTGCTGAGTTCTCCCAGGCCCCAGGCACTGGTCTCCCTTCTATAACTCAACTCTACTTTCTATAACTCTACTTCTCTCTCTCTCTCTCACACACACACACACACACACACACAGTGCTAGCGTTTCAGCCTCTCTCCTGCCCTCCTGGACCTGCCCCCTGGGTAGAAAGCCCGGTAGTGCCTCATACCTAGCCGTGCTTCCATGGACCCTCGTTAAATGGGTATGGGAATCATGGGATGCCCTTGACTGTGTAGCTCTGCCTGTCCCCTCTACCTCCTCATTGTCCCTGCCATCTGTCCTGAGACAATGACCTGGGGGCTGCCTGGCTCCTGACCCACGTGGGAAGCTCAGCCTCCCACCTGCCTGGCTGTGATTCCTGCCACTCACCACACTCTCCCCCTCCCAAGGGCCCGAGTCTCACCCCGGGGCCACCTTTCCACTCCTCGCAGCATCTGGCCATGGGCTGGGCCACCCTGCAGAAAGGGCCCCGGTCGGCCCTGTGGCTCTGCAGCTGTAGCTCAAGCACCAGGCAGGTGAGTCTGCTAACAGTCTCCAAAGTCAGCTCAAAAACCGTGTTCCCTTCATACCACATCATAATATCTCCTCCTAGATTAGGTGGTCTGGGGTGGCAAGCCCCTCTCCCATACCCCCAGGGCACTGTGAGGAGTCTAGCCTCCCTGAAAGAGGAGAAGTGTGTGGGCCAATGAGCTGTGGAAACTACAACTGAACTCAGAGGCTGCCTGATCCTTAGTGCAGTTTTTATTATTCTTATTCTTATTTTTTATTAAATCATAGCTGTGTACATTGATGCATTTATGGGGTACAATGTATTGGTTTTATATACAATTTGAATTACTTACAACAAACTGATTAACATAGCCTTCACTGCATTAGTCCAGTTTTTAGAAAAGGGCTGTGGAGGGGTAGCAATACGGCTACAGATGAGTGACAGCAGTCCCATCCAACAGGAGCCTGTCCCCTCTGTCTTCCCCCTGCCAGGGTGGGTGTGTACAGGATGCAGGTGGGGTGCAGGGGGCCACATCACGCCCCCCCATCTTCTTGCTCTCTTCCTCAGCCACCATTTCAGTCTCCCTGAATTTCCCTATCCCTTCCTGCCCCCCATCCCTCCTCTCTGCTGTGGCTGCATCCCCAGAGCACCCCCTCAAACCTGCTTTTTGGGGAGGAATCCCCACCCAGTACTGGCACCCCCCTCGCCCCCCGCCCTGTGGCCTGAAGACACAGCTTTCCTAATAGAGCGTTTCATAGCGGCAAAGTGGTTGTCGATAAACCCTTCAGGTCGAGCAGAGCTTATGCGACAAAGGAAATCCTGGCTGGTCATTGAGCGCTGAATGGCTTGTTTCAAACTCCAGTGTGGGGCTGGTGCAGGGAGAGGGTTATTATTACTGTTATTAAGTCTCCCTGTACTTGGTATTGAACATCTTATTAGCAATTTGTGTAAGCATCTGCTTGTGGACCCAACTTCGATACTACACTGTTGACTCCAATTTTATAAATGTGTAAGAAGTGAGTAAATTAAGCGGTGTGAACCCTGCCGGGGCCCTGACCCTGCCAGCCTGGTGTGCAGGCCCAGGGCTGCTGTGCGGCATAATGATGGCTTTACAATCCTGTGATATTATTCACAATGACTCCAGATAAATGAATGATAAACTAGGGGTTATGCCGCCTTTATTACAGAGCTGATACGATAGCTAATCAGTGTCCAAGGATATGTCATTACATAAATTATGAACCTGAGTTTGATGTGAATTCCCAAAGAGTCTGATTCTCAGCATCATCTGGTAGGAGGCCACAGGCTGAGCTCTGAATTCTGAAAACAACGGCCCTTTTTGCTCTCATAATTTCTGTAAATTACTAATAGATATCTTTCAAAGCTCAGGGAATATGCTTTAATCTGCGAACAGACTTTCCTCGTGGTAAACGATCAACGCTTTTCTCTTTCAAAGACTTTTTTCATCCTCTGTGTTCGACGTCCATTTAGCAAGAAGGTTTTCTTACTCCTCAAAGCTGGTGTGTGAAGAGTAATAAAGGCAAGAGACGACCGGTCAATTACGGACTGGAGAGGAGGCACGAACATGCTACGTTCTGTCTTCTCCAAAGCCGGAAGCCAGGACTTTGATAGCCGTGACCAGTGGGTACAGGCTGGCCTGGGAGAAGCCCCTCTCTGGATAACTACCTGCTGGATGTGTGAATGAAAGACTTTGTCCTGGAAACAACTGATGCTTTGAGTCTCAGAAATTCACGTGCTGTCTGCAGGGAGGCAAGCTGATCCCAGTCTGACTCTGTCTCATCCCCATGCTAACAGTCCCACAGCAAGCTATTTCAGCTCTTTTGACCCTCTTTTCACTCTATCTGCAAAATGAGAAAAGCTAATCCTTGTTTGAGCCGACGGTGAGGACATCCCAAGAAACCATGACGCGTGGACGTCACTGCTGCCATTTGTAACACCCCATAAGCATTCAGTGCCCGAGAACTGAAGTTATTATTAATGCCACCGTGCTGATAGTTTTAGCCTGGAAATGTTTATCTAGAAGGCCGGCCTGAGAACTGGGTTGAGGTGAATTGTATCCCTTATTCAAAGTTCTTGCCATTAGATATTTTTAGTATAAGATTTGCCAAATTTCTGGAATAATTGTGGGGTCCTTCTTTTGCACTCTAAGACTGTGTGCCTGTGAGGACACTGACCAGAAGGTCCCTTCCGCAGAAGGCAGTGGCCCCTGCGTCAGAAGGTTGTGCCTCACTGCTGTGAGTGGGAGACCCAGGGGGAAGAGCCCTGACCTTGTGCACCCTGGCCTGGCTCTGCCACCAGCCAGCAGTGTGGCCCTGAGTTGGTCATGTCAGTGTTCTGAGCCTCTGCAGAGCAGCTTGGGGGCGGGGAGGGGTAGATAACCTCCGCAGTGACTTTCAGCTCCGACCACCCTAAACATTTAAACACGGACTTGTTCGCTGGGTGACTGCCTCTTCATTATACGTGTGGCTTTCAGAATCATACATTTTATTTCCAAAGGTAAATTTTAAAAGGACCGAGCTGCCATTTCACCAGAAGGCGAATGCTGGGGGGTAGAGCACTGAAGATTGGAAGGGGACAAAGTGCTGGAGTCACAGGCCAGAGCCCAGGGAAGAGACAAAGCAAATGGGCACCAGAAAAGGGTTTTGATTGAATTGGAGAAATCAAACCAGGTGGGAGAAGAGACGCGACCACATTAAGTTCCAGGGAAGGAGGAAGAAAAAAACGAAGGGCATTTGTCACATCCAAAGATGGCCATGACGTGAGGATGGAGATTAAACGGGGTGAGGTTGGCTCAGGATGTGCGACGCTCTCTGCCAGGCTGAGGAGAACCCCCACTTCACACTGCGAATGTTGGGGCGGCCTGCAGCTTACTCCTCAGGGGCTTGGATTCCAATGACAGTTTGGAGAAAGACATTTATTGCTTTTTAAAAATTTTATTAGAGAAGAACTTAAGACAATTCACTGATATTCTTTGTGTGTGCCAGTTCCCTTGCTTTGCGAGGACCATGTCCGACAAGAGTGCTAATTAAAGCCCGGGAACCGGGCGCTGCGAGCCTGGAGCCGGGAGCAGGCTCCACGCACACTCATCCTGTCTCCGTCACCCAAAGCTGGACTATTCGCCATCAGGTCAGCGTGTGACTGTAAGAGCATTAATGTACATCGATATTCCAGATGAAGAGTCCGAAATGTATCCTGAGTTAATGAGTTTACTAAATATATTTTTTGGAATGACTTGTTAGAACACTCAAATACAGTTCTTGGAACTCTAGAGATTTGTTAATATTGAAGAAGTAAGATTATAAAAACAATAACGGATAGCTGTTGAGAAAGATTATGATTTTAAATGAAGCCAGAGGAGAAAATTAGATCCTAGCATTATCAGCACCACCGACGGAAGTTTAACTAGGTTTAACCATTACTGAAGCCCTAGGAAACCTCAAATATTAAAATATTAAAGCGCTGCAATTTCTCACGTCTGGGTCGACATGATATAAATGCTCGTGTTTGCTTAATTATGCTATTAAGGGGAATCAAACGAGAAGTCAACCTATGTTTAGGTTGAGAATCAGTGTAACAAATCAGTACTTGTATTTTATAAATATTGTGTATCCTGGTAATATCATTTTTACAAATTCAATATGCTAGCCCACATGGTGTGGTCCCTGGGATCAGAATTATGCTGTTTAGATTACACTGTGGGGTCTGGTTCCAGCTTTCTCCTTGGCCTCAGCATCTATACTTAGGAGAGACTTTTCGTGAATAGCCCCCCACTGCAGGGAACAGTTGGTTTGTGTTTATTTGTGGGCTGAGGCTAAGCGCAGATAATTGTATTCCCCAAAGGTATTTTTCTCAAATTTTGATAAAGTCAAAATAGAAATTAAACTGGAATTCTGTAGCCCCTGGCATTTATAGTAGTTTTTGCTAACACAAATGTTATGATATTTTAAAAATGAAGAAAATTGGCCTTCCTCCCAGAAAGGCAGTGCTGGGAGAAATTGGCAGCTCTATGGAAGCACACATATATAAAATAACAACAAGTAAAAGCGACAGTCTGGCGCTTTCTCTCACACACACGTAGAAACACGCGTTTGCTCATGCACACACGCGCGCACACACACAGAAACAGACTTTGCCGTGAAATGCTCAGCACTGGAAAGTACTCTCCTTTTTTGTGAAATCCCCGAAGTTCAATTTGACAGAATTTCTTAAGTCGAAGCCAAAGCCGAGCCTGGAATTCACAAGTGCAAAGTTGAAATATCTCCAACCAAATGGTCACAAAGATCCACAGTGACTGTTTTCTGAAATGAGCCAGGGTGTGTGTGGATCTGTCTGTTCACACAGCCCTAATTACTGTGAAAATGCATACCTACTGGATAAATAATTTACACAATTCAGGCGAACTTGAAATTTACCAAGAGCATTGGTAACCGTGGGAAGTGATAGGTGTGTTAATTAGTTTGAGTGTGGTGATCATTCCATAATGTATACATATATCAAAGTATCGCCATGTGTACTATAAGTATATACAAATGTTATTTGTTAATTATAGCTCAAAAATAAAAAGCTGGGGAAGAAATAAAATAAAATTCTGGTGAAATCTTTTAGGCTAAGTGTCTTCAAAGACTGAGCAAATGATGCTGAGTGCCTGCTGGACTCTCTTGGGCTGCTGGGGAACGTGAGAGCCGAGCTTCCCGGGAGCTCACCACCACCGGAACAGGTGCGGCAAAGAGACTTCAGCAAGCTCAGGGTTAAGACGCTGGGAGCAGTGAGAGCAGGATAGGATGAGAGGGACATGGGGCGGGGGAGGCAGAGGGGACCAGGGCAGGAGCTGGGGCCACCCAGATGTGGTCTGAATCCTGACTCTCCCATCAGGAGCTGTGCGGCCTTGGGCAAGTCACCGAGTTTCTCTTGTAAGTCCGAGAGAAACAACAACGGCCTCCGTCTCAGATAGTGGTTAGCAGAATAGAGTGGAATGATGGCAGTACACATCATAAGAGCACAATAACGGTGTCCATGTGCGGAATGACAACAAGATAGAACATGCTAGTAACCGGTTCTTATTATCCCAGTGAAGAAATCCTGGGTTATAAGCACATTTAAAAGTGAAAACGCATATTCTTTCCCACACGGACAGAGAAGAACATTAAACCTTAACGATGGAAAATTAGAAGAACATATCGTTGTTTTCACAGGGATGATCTTTTAAGACATATTTTGAAACACATGTTCAAATCGTAGGAGCATTTCCTACTGGTTTCCCCTTTAAGTGATAACAAAAGTGCCTATTTTCACGTGGAGATGGGTCACTCTTTCAATAGTATATTGTGTAGAAACAGTGAAATATGATGAAAACATTAGTCCTTGACGCTGCGCAGGTCACATAGCACCCTGAAACTCTGGAGAAACCCCGGTGACAAACCATTGAGGGGGGGTCCGAGTGGCCCCCGGGGATCCTGACTGTCTCTCTACCTGTCCTCCTCCTCTGCTCCCGAGTGCTGATTCCCACAAACAGGCATCACATCTAAGTACCGTGTGGGAAATGGAGTCTTGGGAAAATAATGTTTGAATATTTGTTTCTGCGTTTACATGCTCCACTGATGAATGAAATAGTAAATATTTAAAGCCCGAAACTCTTTTCATTTCTCCTTCAAAGACCCGCGCTGAGCCGATCTGGCCGACGTGGCACTGTGGCTCTCCAAGTCATTAATCACTCTTTGTTTGGGCCGGGTTTTATTGTTTGGAATTGTCCAACTCCTGCTTCGGATGGGAGAACACCGAGGGGTTGAGTTCTTTGTTCAATACACTGGTCCCATGGACACACCTGGGGGCCAGCGGGCCTGGAGGCAGGGTGGGGGTGTCTTTGCCAGGTGTCAGAGCACAATTCAGAGTCATGTATACCTTCACGGAACGCGGAAGGTAAACTGTAAACATCGTGTCTGTAATGACGTGGCTTGACAAGCACCTTGCTGCCGTGTTTGGGCATTGCCACGGGAAGGCTCACCTCTTAAAAGCTCTGCCTAATTAATCTTAAAACACATATTAAAATTGAACCACAAATATTTTATTAGTGACCAGTTATTTTTGAAGATTTATTTATGTGAGGAACTGGGGAAGAGATCAATGCAATTATGGGATGTGCAGAAATAAAAGAATTACCAGAAGCTCTCGATTTTTGCAATTTAATTCACAACTTGGAATTATATAGTTAAAACTCGGGTCCTGGGAGGCACAAAAATACAATCCATCATTAGGAAATATTTAGGGACATGATTGGAGAGCTGTGATAATGTATGGGTTTGTAGCCATGTTAATGTGATTTAGGAATAAAAAATAATAACTTTCACCCCCAAATCATATAACATAAAATATCTTTCTGTCAACATATGACTTGTGGGTAGCATCCTGTGTGTATACACACGTATCAGCAGTTCTTTATAAGATGCATACATTTTTATTTTGTTTACCAGTATGCAAGGCACTAAAAAGGGTTTTATTTGAAGCACACACTCCAGATTTACAATATTACATTCGAGTGTATACATTTTCTACCAACAACAACAACAAAAAACCCCTCTCCTGAATCCACACCAGTGACAAATCTGCCAGGGAGTGACTAGTTGATATGCCTTTTTATTACCGCAGCTGCCTTGTTTTTTCTACTCAAAATAAAAGAAAATCACAGGATCCTTAAAATAATAGCTGGCAGCAGGTAGTTACTGGGAAATGCATGTCCCCGACTCTTCACTTTGTAGCATCCATCCGGATGGCAGATTAGAGGCTGGGATCTGCAGGTCGGTGACAAATACACGGGTAATAGCATTCAGCTTGCCTCACTGTAAAAGTGGATTCACTAGTCCTCTTTGTTTGATTGCAGACCTGACACGCCAGATGAGAGGGGGCCTTGGATAACCTGCCAAAACAACGACACAAATAAACGCCAGACCCCAGGGCTGCTTGATGTCGAATTACAAACATCGTCCCCATCACTGATTCAAATGCAGCCGATACGTAAAGCCTGCCTCTCTGCACCAAGGTGCGGGGGGGGGGGGGGACCACGCGCCCAACTGCCCCCGGCGGGGTAGGGCTGGCGGGAACAAAGTGCTAGAACCTGGCTGGCTGCTCATTTTCCTTGGGTGAGGTGGGAGCCAGGGCTCTGCAATCAGGATGGCGGTATTTAACATTCATTGTTTTTCTTATAAAAGTTCTCTGATTGTCTAATGTGACAGACGCTGGCACTGGAGACACTGCCACTAACATTGCCTCCTGCAGACTTCTCGACGTAAGGGAGAGGCAGTTGTTGGGAGCGGAAGAGACAAATGCATGCACCCCAGGCAGCTCCTTCTCTACAGAGTCCTTTGGGTTCACGTAGAGCTGCTCAGAGGATGGCCATGGCCATGAGGGGCAGTATTTATTGGCTGTTTTTTTTTTTTAAAGATCCAAAGACTTACAGGGGTGCTTATTGTACCCCTCCCCTACCATGGCACAAATCCCTACGATTAATTGCTAGCTGGCTTGCGTTGGGGTTCATCCCATGTCACAAGATACACCGGGGCTACTGAGAAAAGGCTTCACAAAAGCATTTTATCTTAAAATACACGCTTTGATGATTTTTTGATATTTGGTGCCCAGCCATGATTTTTACCACCCCACTCGAGTGGTCAAGCTAAACATTTTATTTTTTTGGTACCAATGCTCAGGCGTGAGAGCTGTAGGGAAATGGGTCATACAGACTTGCCCTTGAGCCCTGTGGGAGATGGGTTATACGGACTTGCCCTTGAGCCCTGTGGGAGATGGGTTATACGGACTTGCCCTTGAGCCCTGTGGGAGATGGGTCATAGGACTTGCCCTTGAACCCTGTAGGGAGATGGGTCATAGGACTTGCCCTTGAACCCCGTAGGGAGATGGGTCATATGGACTTACCCTTGAGCCCTATAGGGAGATGGGTTATACAGACTTGCCCTTGAGCCCAGGTACTTTTTGATGTCTGAATGAGATCCCCTCAACCCACTTTGCAGACAGACAATCCCCTGAATTTGCTCATCTGCCCCTGTCCTACCTACAAACCAGAGTGAAATACACTTAGCGGTTTAAATGAGTGTGGTGTCAGTAACGGACCTTCCTGCTCCGAGAGGTTATTGATGGCTGCTTTGTCTCACAGGCTGTCCGTTGTAAGCATAACTTGCACGTTGAAAATGTGCTGCACATTTAACATACATAGTCTCTATTTTACCCCAAGATTTAAAGTTCCTCCCAGTAAGAAAGCACCGAATGACTGGAGATAGTTCTGTGTTGATCTGCATTCCTTAAAAAGCACCGCTGAAGGCTGTGGATCGCTGATTGGCAACGATTTCCGGCAATGAGCCAGGGTTTTTGATGTTTCCAAAAGAGTGTGTGTGAAGTTTACAAGTGATTCGTCCAACATCTGCAAAAATTTTACAATTTTCTTAGCACACTGAATGGTATGTCCTGGTGTTTCTAGCCCAGTGGAGTCTTTCAGCATCCCAACGCCATTCTGATGAGCAAACAGACTCTTCAATCAGAAAACTAAATTTAGGGTTTTTTTCAAGGAGGTTATAGATACTAATTTTTCTGTGGCCAATATCGATGATCAGATCACCCTCATTTGCACCATCCGAGCTGACCATGGGACGATTTATTTACCTGCTATGTTTACGTGAAGGAGATAGCAACAATTAAGTTTGTTTTAACTGTAGTTATTAGAAATACAGTAAATGGCAAGAGATGCCAGAAGCAAATAAACATATTAGCAGGAAATGTTTAAATGATCTGAGTAGCCCTATGAGCCAGCATAGCAGGTGGTGATATCCTGTTTTTAAATTACATTTCAGCAAGTGAGCATAATAAATCCTCCTGTGTTACACATTTCGCTGGTAGCGACTTAGACTCACATTATTCTGTTTGACCTCATTCCTGCTAATCACCATCCCGGTTTTAATAGCTGCCACAGTGAGTGAAACAGTTAATGCAGTATTTCTTGCCGAAAGAGTGCCTGTCAGGCTATTGATGACAAATTAAAATTAATAAAGAAGATCTGTGTTGAATTTGAGGGAATGGAGTAACTGCGGCCCCCACGTGACGGCCGCGGCCTCTGGGGCGCTCTGTGAAGAATAATGTTTTTGGTGTACGTGCATTGTCTTGAAAGGATCTCTAAAACTGCCAAATCTTTGCCTAGAAGACTTCCTGAAATAGGAGCTGTATCCTTTCAGCCCTCATCACACGTAATTTATCCCTTAGAGAGTTATTCCCGTTCTGTGCACCTTAGCTCTGTGCTGTAATAATAGTATGTTTCCAAGGCTCTACAATTTTATTCACCTCAGTGAGAACCTTTACAAGAACAATCACATACACAGAGGAGTCCAGAAAACACAGTAAATAAGTAAAAGTTCCTTATGGCATTCCTGCCTGAAACGCCCGCCTCCCTTTCAAGGGGGTTCAGGCATTTTGTGGAGGAACCCAGGCGACTGCTCGCGCAAAAAGCACTTCACATTTTGGGGAGCAGTTCTTTCCTTCTTACAGAAAATGAGCTCTAATCACATGCACTGTCTTCTTAGTGGTGCCTGATGGAGAAAGAGGAAGCTTCCGGGTTAAATAGGCATCTGGACCTTCACAGCCGCTCCCTCCCTGCACTGCCCACCTCCCCACACTGACCTCCTCCTTGAGTTGACCTAATGTTCATGACCTTGCATGTGTCCGTAGGGGCAGCCTCATTCCTCATGCTGACCACCTCCGCAGGCTGACCAGCGTGTTGCAGCCCCTGGGTGATCAACTTACAGAGGTTCTATTGTACTTCATAAAGTCCCCTCAGTTACATGTGTGTTCCACATCTGCTTATAAACAGCCCGCTCAGTAAAAGAGAAAGAAAGATTCCTCTGGGACGGTGGGAGCCCCAGGCAGGCTGTGCCATCTGGGAAGCCCATCCTGGACCTGGTGGTCAGAGTCTAGGGGTTGGGGCTATTGCAGCCTCATGAAGACAAGGGTGGGGGTACCTCAGCATCTGAGAGCAATTTTGACTGGACCCAGGAAACACACCACGGAGACTGAGTTTTCTCTTCCCCAAAAGAGGTGATCTGTGGAGGCCAATGTGGGGAGGTCAGCCAGGAAGGGTTGAAGGTCATGGTTGACCTGCAGAGAAGAACCTGGACAAACCATCAGCTCCCAGACTCCTGGAAATCTCAGAGAACTCCAGCCACCACCATCATCCATGAATGAGGCATCGGAGAGCATGGGCCCTGCTAGGGTCAGGAGCCTGTAGTCCAGCTGCCCCAACCTCGGGCTTGTCCTGGGCATGCTGGATCCCGATTTCTCATGGGTGTCCTGGCTCTGAGTTGCTGGTGTTAGTGTTCTAGGGGCATGAAGAATAGTGGGGGAACGTCTTATCTTGAAGCTCTGGATCCAGGGACCATGAACTGAAACGCTGGTGACCCTCTCCTGGCTGGCAGCTTCTCTCCCCTCAGAGTCCAGTTCTGCACTCCTGACGTGGTGGCCCGGTGTTCTATCCCCTCCCCCAGATGTGGATGTCTGTGCCTGCCAGGTGCCTGTGTCCAGGTCCATCCAGAGGCTCAGTGGACCACCCCACCCCTTTCACCTTGAATGGTCACCTGAGTCACGGCAATGCTGCCCCCTCTTGGAGCTGAAACCATTTTGGGGAGAGATACCTGAGGTTTAATAATTCATTAAGGACTGTGTACATTCAGCTCATCAGGGTTTACTAGTTATCTCTTTGTTTCCTTTTCTTTTGACAGCAGGGTCTGGTCCACTCCTTGCTACGAAGTGACTGGGCGTTGAGTCTAACTGAACAACTCATTTTAAATTTAAAATATGTCAACAAGGAACCGTAAAATTTAGAATTTGATATTTAAGTAACTGAGTCCCTTACCAGCGTTCTAAATGCTCACCTCACTTCCGTGAAAGTTCCTGCAGGGGCTGAATTAGAAACTGACTTTGTATGTTATTACCAATGCAGGCTGTGACCGTCTATGTTTTTGCCCAAACGTTTAATGATAAGGCAGCATGTTTTATGCATGGTGGTCTTCCCTCTGTTGAATAAACAGCCATCCATTTAACAGGTGCGCGACGTGGCACCCTGCATTCATCTCCGTCCTGAAACGTGGGACTGTTTCAGTGTAGGATTAGTAGGGCTGACACCTTGAATAATTGAGAGGCGGTCCTTTGCAATTCATAGGGTTGACATATACTAGTCAAATTGCTCTGTCTCCGAGTTGTAAAATAAAAATACAGAAAATGAGGAATTAATTCAATTAAAGATTTTCCCACCCACATTTTACCTTTCCTCACGGCTCTGGGGAATAATTTATGAAATGTATATCACCAGAAGACTTATTTTTGCCATTATTTTTAACTTAATGAGTATACCTTGCACATCAGAGGGAAAGAACAAAGGTTAAATTTTACATTAACAGCACATTGCAACATGGTATGCAAATATCTATATGCAAATATAAAGCCGCTGGAAGATGAATGTGTTATATTTTTAACCAGTTAACTATGACTGTGAAGTATTGTGTGAGATATTCAGTGGTTTCATTTTTATATCTTTCTTGTAAATAATGCATAAAGTATGTAGATGGTGTCAAAATATGATTAAGCTATTAGCTTTATAGTTTTCATAGTTAAGAATGTGTTCAGCACGGAGCCGCTAATAACTCACTTCTAAAAGCAGCAACCATCATGAAATATTTCTTGTTCAAGTGAACGTTATCATGTGACATAATGATTTTGCTTAAAACCAAGTTAAATGAGGAGTAAAATTAAACAATATTGCATGAATTGTGTTTGACTAATTTTGTGTCACATTATATTAGCCAAGCTTTCAGAATATGTGTTAATGACAAATAGTGTAAGCCCCCCACATGCTTTATGTCTCTGTACCACCACCCTTAAGTCATTAGCTCTTTAAAGGTTCATTTTGTTTGCAGTTTTTGTAGCCAGTGGCTTTTCCTGATTGTTTTTGCCCATAAAAGTTGACACAATTTGGAAATAAATTTTACATACTTCGCAGGGACTTAATTTAGGTTAAAGGGAGGGGGACAGGGGTTTTATAAGAAAGCAAAAACAAAGGATGGGAGGAAAACTTGAGAAATCCAGGGAGATGAGTGGTACCCTAAGTTAGACCTCAGAACAACCATGACCATTAGGAAAAACCATCTCATCTCGAAAGGGCAATTCTGGCACAGGACAGTGGGCTCTTCCAGATAAAATTTGGTAGAAGACAAATGATCACCAGCTTTGCAACCCACTGCGGCCTCCTCTGAGCATGACAACATCTTCAAGACATGGTACTGGGCTGAACACTTTGGGTACATCTGAGGGGGCCTGAGTTGGTCACTGGTAATTTGTCTGTATTTGGCCTGCAAGGTACCTGGTCTTACCTGGACAGCTGGGGATGGAGTTGCCCTGGTGAGTCAGACGCAGTAGGAGCAGGCCGGTGTCACCAGAACAGCAGAGTGGTGAGGCGTGCTTAATGTTTATTTACACTGGCCGCTGGGAGGACAACCTGACCTTTACCCAGAACACAGGCAACCTCCATGTAGTTATAACTATGATCTTTGCTGATCATATAAAGGGATTTAAAGTGCTAGGAAACACCATGTATAGCGTAATAAAACTGGCCAAGTATGAAAAAAACATCATGTAGGTATCAATGCGATTTCCCCAAATGTTTGCAATCGCACAGCGCTTTGGAGAGAACGTGGGGATGGGAGAGCTGAGTGCAGGCTCCTCCAGCCAGGGCTGGCGTTGGCTGAGGGCATGAATGGGACTGAGGACTGTCGTGTGCATCAGTCAAGCACCCAAACGTGCTCTGACACAGCAGGAACCTATGAGCGTGGGCTGCTCTTTCCTCTAGGAAAAGCCCTGGCAACCGTGGTCTTCCAAACTAAAGGTTCAAGAAGTTGCAAGTGAGAGCTCTGTGACAGCTCGATGGCCTCAGCAAAGCTCTATTATGTTTGAAGAATTTTTTTCTGAATTTAATTAAATGAAGTGCTATTAGGTGCTGGGGCAAGGCATCTGTGAGTGGACGGTGGTGTATGGAGGCAGGGGACGTCCTGGCCCACGGGTGCCCCGGGGGGCTGGAGGCATCACTCCAGGTGCACCTGTGACCAACAGCAGGCTGAGGGCAAACTCAGGAGATGCACAGGGCACCCGAGGAGGAGGAGCAGGAAGTGTTATTATCAGGACGACTGGATCAATTTCCACCAGTGTTCAGTCCCTGTACTCAAATCTGGGGATGTGTGCCAAGAGCTCTATAAAAACCGTGATGATGACTATTAAGAAACATACGAACATCTCTGTAACATCAATGTGCGTGGAAGGACTTGCTGCCCCTGGTGGACAGTGCTTAGCCACAGCACAGTGGAGCCTCTGGGATTTCTGCCTTCTTCTTCATACTTTTCTGAATTTTGCAAATTACCTTCAGTGAAGATTCACTTTTAACTTTGTTTACACTTTATGTTTTGAAGAGCCTGTGGGTACGATGAATGTCACATGTGGGGACACAGACCATAATAGTCTTGGCTTTGCCCTGGTGAGTCCCGCGCCCCTCTGTCCTCTGTGGAACCCAATCTGTACCAGGCGCTCAGGACCAGTGGGCCCTGCACTGTAGCCCAGAGGCAGGTGGGCCTGTGGTCTCTGCTCCGTCACATCCCTAAGGAAGACCCTGGACAAGCAACTTAATATTCCAAGCCTCAGGGGCTCAGCAGGAGAAGGAAGAGCTCAGGCACATCAGTGTGCACCCCAGGACCCAGAGACCTCTTAAGGCCCTCGTGCCCCAAGATTCCTGATCCTTTATCACTGAGGTGCCATGGGCCCAGAGTGTTTGACAGTCCTGTTCTGTTCAGTGCTGAAGTAGAACTTGGGTGTATCAGATGCTGAGCGTAACCAGCAACCAGGTCCCGAGGTTCTACCTCTTGTCTGCTGCAGGCGAGTGGGTGACTCCACCACGTGGTCAGGGTCCTCGTCACTTCCCTGGGAAGGCACCATTTGTCTGGCACGGCAGTTCCTCACTCCTCTCCTGTTCAAGTGATTGTTTTTAATTGAAACAAAGTTAAATGCAAAACTGTGAAGCATTAAACCACGTGAAGTTAAAGCAGGTGCCCGTCACCCTGTACCAACTTCCCCGGAGGGAGCTTCCTCGAGCGCCTTGATATTTCCTTCCAGACACCCCACAGTCTAACCCACAGGCACCGTCTGCACAGATGGAAGTGTCTGAGCTTCTTCTTGTACCCAGGGACCCCTTTCCGCTTGGCTACTGCTCCTCCACAGCCGGCAGCACCATAGATGCTTCGTTGTGCTTGTTGCTGTGGAGAGCGCCAGTGAACAGGCAGAGATTTAGACGGTGAGCGTCTGTCACTGCTGCAAACGGTGCTGAAACTAATGTCTGAACACACACACAGAAACATATACATACAAACACACACACACAGAGAAACACACGCATACAAACACACTCACGGAAACACACACATACAAACACACACACGGAAACACACACGGAAACATACACATACAAACACACACACAGAAACACACACAAACACACACAGAGAAACACACACATACAAACACACACACAGAAACACACAATACAAACACACACACATACAAACACACACAGAGAAATACACACATCCAAACACACACACAGACACACACACACACAGGTATTTGTGAGCGCTTCTCGTGGCTCAGCGGGCCAACGCTGTGCGGGGTGATCATTTTCAGCATTTCACTGGATTCCACTGAAATATCCTCCGACGGGATTTCCACCTAGAATTCAGCCAAAGTGATGAGTTTTCTGATCTCCCAAACCTTTATCAACACTGGGTCTTATCATCTTTCAAACTCTTGCCAGTAAGATATGTACAGACAAGTACGTACGTTGGTAGACCCGTGAACCCTCCACCAGCTCCTCTCTGCCTCCCGCTCCCTGTGGGGTCCTGGTTTGTGTCGGCTTCACTGTCTGACCCAGGGTCTCCTCAGCCCCTGATGTCAGCTCTCACCTCTATGCTTGGGCCCCCACGTCCACGTGGGGAGCCTGGTCTCTCCTGTGGCTCTCAGCATCACTGTTGGACGTCTCCCCTCACCCTGGGCACGTTCCTGATGTCCAAACATGACCTTTCACCGGCCACCTCCTCTGGCCCTGCAGATGCCGGTGCTCAGTAAGTGCTTGTTGAACAATCGATTACAAGGACATCCAGACAAAGAGGGGCAAGACAGACACTTTTCCACTGCTGCCCGACCGGGCCAGTAGTAGATGGAGTTTGATATAACAGGAAAGGTGTTTTTCTGCTTCCTTTTTCTCTTACAAAACAAAATTGACTTTGCATAATGAGTCATTATTTAACCAGTCCTCATTTTAAAACCTGTCTGGGGGGCGGGTGCGCTGAGGCTGCCACAGGCCGTGAGCCTCATATCCCTTCTTCCGCAGGATTCCCAAATTTGAGACAAAAATCTTGAAAAGACGTGATTAGCTTTAGGAAAGGGCTCAAATACAGAGCAAAAGACTGGCACTGTGACACCATTTGATCCAGCAATTTATGGTAAAAATTAATCAGACTAATGTATAAAATCAAGGAATGTTTAGTAAAATTCTATGTTCATTAAATAATGATATACATACAAAATGTGTGAATATATGTTGTTATTAAAAATAACATTCTGTATATACTTATGTCTATATACGAACATATATATATATACACATGTTATTTTATAAATGTACATGTATACATAGTATACAGGCATAGGTATAAGAAGTGCTCACAACATATGATTAAACAAGAAAAGAAGTTTAAAGATGTTATGCAGAGTGTGATGCATTTATCTAAAATACTTATTAACACATGTACATCCGTGTGCATAGAAAATCTACAGCGATACAGCCACAAACATGTTAATTCGGTTTATCTTTTAGCATTTTTTCTTATCTAGATTCTGTAGCCTTTTTACAAACAGGATGTGTTAATTACGTAAATAATAAAGTAAGTGGCTTGGCGCCTGTGGCTCAATCGGCTAAGGCTCCAGCCATGTACACCTAAGGTGGCGGGTTCGAATCCCCAGCCGGGGCCCGCCAAACAACAATGATGGCTGAAAAAATGGCCGGGCGTTGTGGCGGGCGCCTGTGGTCCCAGCTACTTGGGAGACTCACTTGAGCCCAGGAGTTGGAGGTTGCTATGAGCTGTGATGCCATGGCACTCTACCCAGGGGGATAGCTTGAGGCTCCGTATCAAAAAAAAAAAAAAAATAATAAAGTAAGCGTTTAATTTAGAAGTACCTGGAAGTTCCAGTTTCAGCAAAGCAGGCAGATGTGTTGTCTACGCAAAGCTCCACACACAGTCACGCCTTGCCTGTTCCCACATTCCAACCACACAACGGCAACAAAACTGAATTCTTTCCTCGCTCTTGTGTCCCCCTTCAGCTGGTGCTGACTTTGCTCCTTCCCTCTGTCATGAGGTGTTGGCCGAGCACACTGGCTGCCCGCACTGGGTCCTGCCCTCTTTGCCCCCTCACGCTGTTGATACCTCGTCAGGCCCAGCAAGGACTTCCTGGTGCATCCACAGCCCCGTCCACAGCCCTGTCCACAGCGGGTCTGCTTGGCCTTGGGGCTGCCTGCTCCTGGTTTCCCCCACCCCAGTTTGCTCCTGGTGCTGCTTGAATTGTACCCTCCAAATGGTCTGCTGAAGTCGCAGTCCTTGTATCTGTGTAGAATGTGATCTTTTTGGAAAGAGGCGATTGCCACGTAATGAAGCTAAGATGATATCGTACTAGGTAAAGTGGGCCTCCTCACCATGACTGGTGTCTTTATAAGAAGGAGAGACCAGGACACAGGCACGGGGAAGACAGCCACATGCAGTGAGGAGGCCACAAGCCAAGGAATGCCTGGGGCAGCAGGGAAGGTCCTCCCGGAGACGGTGGACGGAGCGGGAACCTGCCAGCACCTTGATCTGGGACCTTTGGTATCCAGAACTGAGAGAGGGTAAATGTTTGTTTTAAGCCTCCCAGTTTGTGACAGGTGGTTATGGCAGCTGCAGGACACTCATAGCTGAGACATCAGAGCCCTCCAGTCCAAGGCCTGGGAGCATCTTCTCTTCTGCACTGGAGTATTCGGGACACAAGCCGCACCGTTTCCATGTGCACAAGGTTGGACAGTTAAGTGCTTGAACTCACCCTGTAAGAAGTGCTACATACCTCACTGCTGGACATCACTCTAGCCACCTTCGAAGTGTCCCCCTTAGCCATCTGCAAACTCAATCGTCAGACCATGTATGGGGACAGTTCTGGTGGCAATTTCAGAAAAGTTTCCAAAACTGTTCTGAAGGGCAGGCTACGCCCTGGCATCAGTGCACAGCTTCCCCAGGGGAGCGCTTTGGAGTTGACCATAGTGATATGGGCAATGAGGTATGTGGTACTTTTTCTAGGATAAGTTTGAAAACTTTATTGACCTCATATACTTAAGAAATGCACCCTTATTATTTATACAAAGTAAAACTATTGCTTTTTAGTTTGGGCAAAGCCCAGCTTGTTCTTCTTGGGTCTCAGTGCTGCGAGTGGGCAGTGCTGAGAGCCAGGGCCTGGGATGGGGGCAGAAGTCTGTGCAGCAGACTGAGCCAGAGACCCCTGGGGGGAATGGACCCCTCTCTGAGCTTATGCCACACCCTGCATGGTAGTTGAGGCCATCAGGTAAGACCCAGAAGCAAACTGGGAGCAGCAGAGAGTTGCGAGGTGCCAACTTTGTGTGTGCTCATCTCCCAAAGGAGACCGTCCTCTCTCGGGGGCTGCCAGCGACCTCACACATCATGAATTCCCCGGCCCTTCTTTTGGGGATCATCACGATGGCCACTGTGGAGCCTCAGAGTCTGTGGAGTGCCATGTGGGCAATGTCTCACTGATGGATTCATCCCTGTAAAAGGGCTTCATTTAAAAAAGATATTCAGCTTGTTCAAAATTGAAGTTGCACTTGTGCCTTGGTCTTTAACAAGAACTTGAGCAATGCAGGAAAACAGAAAGATCCTCACAGCTGCCACACAGTGGCCTCTAACAAGCCGTCTTCCCCCAGCCCTCGGCCAGCCCTGTGTCGCCTCACCTGTGAGGCCTTCCTGGCGCCCTGAGCTAAGGCAGGTCTCCGACACTTGCTGTGCTCTTCCGGCGTGTTTTCTTTCTTTCCCTAGCAGACTGTGAGAGAGTCTATGTGAGACCTTGGCTTTGTTTTGCCCTGTTTTTTCTTGATTTACAGTTAGAACCTAGAACAATGCATAGGCCCATGGTTCTCAAAGTGTAATCCAGGGACCCTTGGTGTCCTCCAGACCTTTTCAGGGGCCCATGAGGTCAAAATTATTTTCTTAACAAGTTAAAACTAGTTTTGAAAGAACTAAGACATTGTTTGCCTTTTTCACTTTTATTCTCTCGTGAGTACAGGGTGGAATTTTCCAGAGTTTACATGAAGTGTGGTATCATAACAAATTGAATGCAGAAACAAACCAGTGTTCGGCTGTCTCCTGTTAGGCAGGACTTAGAGAGATTTGCAAAAATGTACAACAATACCACTCTCTCTAAACGTGTTCTCTGTATTAACATGCTGACTTCTTGTTTTCTATTTTAAAAAGGAGATAATGAAGAGATAATTTTGAAGTTATCGATTTTACTTTTTAATATGGTAAATACCAATCTATATGACCATATAACAGAAGCTCTTTGTGGTCTCGTTAATTTTTAAGAGAATAAAGGGGTCCTAACACCAAAAAGGTCTGAAAACCGCTACCCTGGACCATAGGTGGTGCTCAAAGATGTTTGTTAAATAAAGAAATGAACGCTTCATTTGAGATTACTATTTCAATGTCATTTTCAATTTACTTTATACGTATTTAAAATGTTCATAATTTTGTGTTGTGCTTTTTATTATCCCTGTAAACTGGAGCCTGTTGCTGTGCTGTGGCAAGTCCTAGATGTCATTCTGAGTGGCTGCACGACGCCCGTCTGGTGCCCTGGTTCCCCCACACTGGGCAGCTTCAGAATTGCCCAGGGGCCTTGGAGAACCATGTAGACATTCCTGGATAGGGTATGGTCCATTTTAGGTGCATTTCCAGATTGCTTTTCCCAAGTTCTGCCCATTCCCATTGCTGCCAACAGCCTAGGAAAGGGCAGTGGCATTTATTTCCATTTAAAAATCATACATTGCTCTGGTTTTGATGAATACTGCCTTAGACTGTGTCTGGTGCTATCACCAGTACCCAAGACTCTCTGACTTATAAAGAATCAAGTTCTATTTTTCTATAGGTCTGAGTCAAGATCTAGGTATCGGCAGATTCCAGGTCTGATAAGGCTGCTCATGGCTTCCGTGGTGGCGCCTTCTCGCCGTGTCCAGACAGGGCCAAGGGGAAGGGACAGAACAGGTGGAAGCTGAGTCCTCACGTGGCAGGAGAGATGACAGGCCCAGCAGCTCTGTGAGGCCTCTTCAGTCACTTAGGTGGGGCCCTCACGATCTAATCACTTCCCCAAAGTCCCCACTTCTTAACACCATACCTTTGGGGTTCAGCTTTCTTCATATGGATTTTGGAGAGACACCAGCATTCAGCCCAAAGCAAGCACTTCTGCGATCACGTGTGGACAGGCCTCTCCACCTGTGCACGGGCCGTTGTGGCTTGTGGCTCCTGTTCTGTGACTGTCTCGTCGCCCTGATCTCCACGGAGGCCCTGAGAAGGCCCAGCGTCACCTTGCTTGGCTTCATTCCCTCCCATGAAACTAGGAGGCCTGTGCAATTGTCTTCAGAGCCTCAGTTTCTTGTCTCTGGTCTTAGTCTGAAGAGTTACAGCTGGGGACACAACTGAGTGCCCCAACCTGCCTTTCAGTGCCTTAAGGAAATACACCTCCCAGCCCAGCCCCTGCTGTGGATTCAGAAAGGCACCAACTGGGTCAGTGAGCAGCTTGGTTATACCCTGATGGCAACTTCCACTCCCTAACAGCCTTCCAGGAGCCCCGGTTGCTGCTGGCCATGTCCTTGACACACAATGAGGAAATCACACAGCAGGCGTCAGCAAACTTCAGCCCAATCCAGTCAGCTACTTATTTTTGAAAATAAAGTTTTATTGAACACAGCCCCCTCCACTTGTTCCCAGATGGCCTCTGGCTGCTTTTGTGCTTTGATGGCAGAGCTGAGCTGTTGAGGCTGAGAAAGCCTCAATATTTACACTCTGATCTTTTACAGGAAAAGTTTGCTGCCTCCTGGTCTGGAGAGTGTCGGCCACAGAAACTCCTGTGCTGCTCAGGGAGCTGAGCTGTGACCCTGAGTGCAGTGGGAGCCACGAGCTCATTAGAGGGAAAGGTGATGACCACAGATTGCACTTGGGGAAGGGCTCCCTGCAAATGGTGGGGACACAGATGAGCGCAGAGACCAGGCTGGGGCACCAGCCAAGAGTCGACCAAATGGAGTGAATGAGGGCAGGGCTGGCCCCGTCTGCCTACCTGGAGCTAAACTGGCTTCTGCCCCTGCACTCTGGGGCCTTTGACTGGCCTGGAAGACCCCCCTAAGGTGAGGGTGAGGGTCCAGCTCTAATCCCAGGTCACCCTCATGAGCAGTGAGCTGGGCCCAGAAGGCAGTTTGCCCCTCCCCCCGTGCCTGCTTTCTTGGCATGCCAGGAAGCAAACTCCTCTGGAATCCTGCAGCTTGGTTAATGGGACAGAAGATGTACTTCCAAGAGATCCTTACTTCCTGTCCACAACATCCCCGCAAGGTTGGGTGACCAGGGCACGCCTCTTGCCTTGGCAGGCCCCACATACATGTCGGCCACTGCATGTACCTGCTCTGTCCCCAGATCCCAGCACCAAGTTCACAGGCTCAGAAAACATGAGGTGTCCTGCTTACATCTGGGCCCAAAACTCATGGGTGGCCCAGGCCATCTTGAACTAATATGTGACTCTTGGAGTCCTTCTGAGTCATCTGGCATTGATGGTTTCATGTCACTGTGGAAGTATAAAGGTCTACAGAGAGGCAGGGCTCAGACGCCCCGTCCTGAGCTCCTCCCTGGGTCCTGTGCCCCAGGCCCCTTACTTGCCTTGTCCTGGTCCCATTCTGTGTTTGAGGCTGTAGTAGAGCCCACTGAGGGTATTTGTCATATATTGTATGTAATGTCATATAAATATAACTTATATAATAGAAGGCATATATACCACATTATCTTTTTAAGATCCAAAAAATTTGAGTTCAAAACACATCTGGCCAAAGAGTTTCTGGTGAGGACTTGTGGGCTTGTGTGAAGTGTTGACATGGGTCTGTAGCTCCCTGGAGGGGATTCCTGCCCATCCCCAGCATAGGACACAGTGTGCTGCACACAGTAGGCGCTCACTGCTGTCTGGTGCACACCAGCTGGCTAACAGCATGCATTTGACCAATCTTGAAAGCTTGGGTGGTGTGGTGTGTGCAGCAAGGTCTCGGCTGGAGACCATGTGGTGCTGACAAGGGCAGGGCTGGGCACTGTGACCAGGGAACCTGGGTGGCCCCTCTGCAGTTGGGAATCACCAGACCTGAAGAATATTTGTAGTGCCAAATTTAATAGTGAATAGAATGAGAAGTCGCAAGAAGGCCCACTTGGTCACGAGAGCTCATGTGCGGTGACGGTGCGGAAACCAGAAGCCAGTTTAGCTCCAGGTAGGCAGACGGGGCCGGCTGAGCAAAGCCAGCTCAGAGTCAGTAGTAACAACACAGGGTCCCTGCTCTGAGTTTCGGATCCATGAGAACATTTTTGGTATAAGTGTATCCTACATATTTAAAATATAATCAAAGCACTAGCACATGCTTACAATAAAGCATTGCTTGTATTCTATTTGGGGTTCACATTTAACTGGTGTCCTGTGTTTTATCTGGCCAGCACTGGGAGGGGTTAGCAAAGGTCAAGCCTTTGACCTTCTGCAGAACTGGAGAGAAGAGGTGCTGGCTCTAGAAAGGACCCCACAGTCTAAACCACAGTGAGGGAGCTGCCTCGAGAGGGGTCCGGGGGGTTGGTTTGTCTGGAAACTCCCAGCCCCCAACCAAGGCACGATTAGGTGGGCACAGTTGGTCCCCTCTGAGGAGAGGACCCAGGCCTGCCGGGTCATGGTACCAGCTGGTCCAGGGCCTGGGGGCCGAGTCGGTCCATGTGCAGAACAGACATGGAAACAGATAGTGGCTGCCAGACCTAACCCCCCACCCTGCCTACCCTGCACCTGTGTGGGGATCAGGCCCACCCTCCACCAGTCTCAGGAGGTGAACTTGTTAAAGGTGAACCTGAGTGAGGCCAGCAGAGCCTCCCAGAGAGGACTGTGCACAGGGTCCTAGGCCAGACCAGAGCCACGCCAGGGCCACGTAGAGAGCCACTCCCCAGAGCCTCCCTGAGAGGACTGTGCACAGGCTCCTAGGCCAGACCAGAGCCACGCCAGGGCCACGTAGAGGGCCACTCCCCAGAGCCTCCCTGAGAGGACTGTGCACAGGCTCCTAGGCCAGACCAGAGCCACGCCAGGGCCACGTAGAGGGCCACTCCCCTCGGCTAGTTCAGAGAGGTTCCTTCCTTTCCTCTTCTTCTTCTTCTTTTTTTTTTGTGAACTTGTTCTAGCAAATTCTGTATAGTTAGCATTGTTAGCTGAAGACCTGGAGACTGCCTGCACCTGAGCGCTCTCTCCACTGCAGAGCACAGTTGCAACGTTAAGTTGAAACCAAACTGTTGGCAGAGGGTATCTGTCAACCTGCTTTACAGCTGCACTCAGAGCCAATTTAAATGCCTTTGCAAGTTACATAGAAGTAGGTGGGGTTGATTTTTCCAGATGGTGGTTTGTTAAGCTGATATTGTATGACATGGTACAAAACGGTAGTGTGTCTTTGTTGGGGTTACAGAAACTTACCTTGGAGACTTGGTTCAGCCTCAGAGCCCCACAGAGCAGGTGGGCCCAGGGTGTTTGGATGAGTCTCCAGAATGCATAGATGGGCAGCTCCTCCTCAGCAAAAGAACTTTCTGCACTGTGTAGTCTGTGGGCAGGAATCTAAGACGAGTGAACAAAAGCCTCATCTCACATTATTAAATGATGTCCTTGGTCATCCCAAAGCCACCTCTGGGCTGCCCTCACTGTTGCGTTTCTTTTCAACCTGCATTCCAGTAGCTATGAGCTCAGCCTGAAAGCACCTGGCCGCTAGACGTAAAGGCACCCTCCTACCAGGGTCTCTGTCTCTGACTCCCCCAAGCAGGATGGTAAATGTGGCTCTCAGGAATAAATTGCTGCACATCGCACACCACTGAAATTGTGGAAGGGACAGAGATTCCTCTTACAGGTCGTTTTAATGCTTCCAGGAATTTCCCGACTGACGGGGCCTGGCAACAGTGCCTTCCTCCGGGATGCTGTGACATTATGATGGAATGGCAAACCTGGCTTGAACAGAAGCCACGGTGTTAGGAGGAGCTGCTCGCAAACCTCGGTGTCCCAACGAGAGGAAGAAAAACTGGCCAAGATCGGAAAGTCAGAAAGGCCTGGGCGATGGCAGTCTGGGCCATGGGGTGGGAAGTCGGGTCCTGGGAACAGAACTGGGCTGACTAGAAGTGCAGTGACTGGAGTTCTGGTGGTGTGGTCTGCAAGCCACAAGTTCTGCGTGAGCCACTGGCCTTTGCCACTAGCCATCCAACCCTGGCCTCTAGGTGACTGTCTGTGTATGCAACATGCCACCTGGGGACTCTCTGTGTAGCAGCATGCCACGGAGTCCTGCCTCTCAGTGGCTGTGGAGCACATGGTTCATCTTGGGTGGTGGTCGTGGGGCTTGGAGGAGGGCCGAGTTTGGAAACCCCACCTGTGTGTGGCCTGGACCCTAGTGGGAAGCCTGTGCCCAGACCGTCACTCCGACTTCTACACGCTCCTCACAGATGCTGTCTGTGTCCATATCAGCCCTCAGCCCCACTGTGTGTGGCAACCCTGTGCGGTTGCTATTGGATTTTTAGATTTTATTTTTTAGGACAGAAAATTGAATGGAAAGGGCAAAGAGTCTCCACCAAGGCCCCTCTGCCTCACATTCTATCTCCCTGCTTTTAACATCTTGCATTAGTGTGGGGCCTCCGAGCAGCTGAAGAGCCCGTGTGGGAGCCAGTACTGGCTTGTTAATGTTAACTGGTGTCCACAGTCTCTGTCGGGCCCACTCTCGGGTCTGGACATTCTGTGGGCTGGACGCACATGTAACATCATGTACCTACCATCACCATACTTCAGGCAATCGTGTCTGTGCCCTGAAATTCCCAGAGCTCTGCCTGCTCGTCCCCCATCCTGAAACCGCAGGGTGACTGTGCAGTCTGACTCCTCAGGACGGGGAGAGTTGGGGCCACGCCGCAGGGTGACTGCACAGTCTGACTCCTTAGGATGGGGACAGTTGAAGTCACACCGCAGGGTGACTGCGCAGTCTGACTCTCCAGGATGGGGACAGTCGGAGCCACCCTGCAGGGTGACTGTGCAGTCTGACTCCTCCAGGACAGGGACAGTCGGAACCACACTGTAGGGTGACTGCGCAGTCTGACTCCTCCAGGACGGGGACAGTCAGAGTCACACCGCAGGGTGACTGCGCAGTCTGACTCTCCAGGACGGGGACAGTCGGAGCCACACTGTAGGGTGACTGCGCAGTCTGACTCCTCCAGGACGGGGACAGTCGGAGTCACGCCGCAGGGTGACTGCGCAGTCTGACTCTCCAGGACGGGGAGAGTTGGGGCCTTCTCAGACCGTCTTTTTTCACTGCACACTGCATTTGAGGTTCTCCAAGTCCTTTCAGGGGCGATGTTTCCTCCCTTTGTATTGCTGACTATTCTGTCGTCCGGAGGGAGCTGTGTTTATTCAATCTGCAATAGCGACCATAATTTTTATTTTACAGACGAGGAGCCCAAGATTGCGAGTGACTAAGTGTTTTGCTTAAAGTCGCACAGTTCCAGAGATCTGGAGAACTGGATCTGAACCCACTTGGGTCTTTTGACTTCAAATCCACTATTATGCCTCACTCCATCCTGGGCTGGGGAATCTGAGTCCCCATTTGTCATACGTTCTCAGTCCCAATGTCATTCAAGGCTCCTTAATGAGCCTTTTGGTCTCCTTTTCCCCAATAAGGCCAGACCTCTGCAGCACTACAGGCTGTGCACCGTGGGGTGAGGCTGGGGTGGAGCACGCCAGGCATGGGCAGGAGATGGGGTCTAAAGGGCAATGGCTCTAAGCTCCCTCAGAACCCATGCCACCCCCAGATACCCACGCAGCAGTGCCACGGCAGTAGGGACAAAACCCACAGCTGTCAGGTACAGAAGACATTTTTCTTTTGCTGAAACCTGAGGAGGGGGAACAAATCATTTAAAACTTGGCACCTACAGCTCTCTTTTCCCGTCTAAGAAAAACCTCTGGAATCGTTCTGCAAAGAAAGTATTCTCCCCCTTTTGTTCTAACAGTTGGGTGTTGATGACTTCCTCTGGGAAACCATTTAGGGTCTCAGATTTCACCATCAAGAAAACCTCTAAGTATTTTAGCAGAAAGCTCCTGATTAAATCGATCTCCTTGGCACCGCAGCCGCCCCTCCCCGGTGCTCAGCCACAGAGAGCATGTGCGCCTGGGCAGCTATTTGTGGATATCGTGCGGTGTGTGTTTCCACTTGGCTGTGCTCAGCCACCCAGATTTAGCTATTTAAGTTTCCCTCATAAATCAGCCAGTCCGAGCATCTTAATCATCTCCTTCCAGTTTGTCTACAGCTCTCTGCCCTCCAAGAAATAAATTACCTGCAATTACTTAAAGTTAGTAATTGAATTTATTTTAGTGGTAGAGAGAAAATTTATCCGTTTTGCTAGTAATTTGTAGTCATTTTTAGTAATTGATAGTAATTTTCTAGTAAATACTAATTAAATGTTTCACTAAGTAAAAGAAGTATAGAGTAATGTATTCACTAAGCATTAGTATTTCCAATTTATCTTTATACTGGCAAGTGATTTAGGTTAAGTTGATAAGATCTAGTGAAATTATTCTCATTGTGTTAAGCTTTAAAAAAGCAACCAAGAAAAAGTAGAGGGTGCATTCTCAGTGATCTGCGCCATATTACGGATGGGGAAACAGAGGCAGGACAAGACTGTGGGGTTTGTCCAGAACCAGTTGCATGGTCAGTGGAAGGATGGGGTCCCTGAACTTCAGAGCCTGGCACCATGGACCTCCTGGAAGGTGGGGCTGGATGCAGAGACCTGGACCCCACAGGACCAGTGCCTGTCACCTTGCAGGAAGCTGGTGTGGCATTATTCCCGCCTTCCACCCTCCTCCTCGCCCACAGGGCTAGGTCTTGACTACCATGTGGATTGTTCCACGTCTAGGTCAACAGGAACTTTAATTGTACTTAGGGCCCATCTGAAGATGTGCTTATCTTGTAAGGGCGTCAGCAAGTGAAATTTGCTACAAGAACTCTATCGTTAAGTTTTTATTTCATCCAATGGATCCATTAATCCCTACACCTGCAGGCACTTAAAAATAACCTGGAAGTTGTTTTTCCTTTTGAAATTCGGCTTTGTACTCTCATCAGTGACGTGAACACCGCATGCGTGGGGTAGTATACGCTCACCCCATGGCCCTGGGACCCGTCTTTGTGCCTCTGTTTTCCTGGCTTAGGCCTCAGGGTGTGTTTGTTGGGTGAAAGAGACAAGTGGTGGTTTTCCCAGGACACACATCTAGTTAGAAAATAATATCCCACTAGAATTAATTAATTAATGGGAGTTGATACAATTAACAAATATTGAGCGGCAAATTCTACAGAGGTGCTATTCTCTAATTAGAGCTGTGGCTTAGGGCAGTACAGAGCCTCTTAGCGCCCCTTTCCTGACCAGTAAAACCAGGGCCTCACCTGAAACCGCTCTATAACTTATCTTTCCAGGTTTACATTAAATTAACTTAAAATATTTTGTGTTTATATGAAATATAACAGACTGTCATGGGGAATATTCTGAAACTTAAACAAACAAACGTAAAAGGCATTGAAATCACCCGTGGTTTCCAAATGTGATTAAAATATTAGTAGATTTTCTTTCCGACTGATTTTTCCCTGTAGGTTTGTTTTTCAGTTGTAATCAATCAGAATATAAAACTTCAACTTGCTTTTATTTTCTCTCGGATGATAATATTTGGAAAAATGTTATAGCCCACATAGAGTTTGCAATGATCACAAAATTCTCCATTGCATGTAACAACTGTAATTTGCTAGCCATTCCTCTATTTTTTTTTTTTTTGACATTTGGGTTGTTTTAAAATTTTTTATTATAAATAACACTTCTTTGAACATCTTTATAAAGCCTTTTATATATTTAGATCATTTTCTTTGGTTAGATTCCCAGAACAAAAATTACGAGGTCAAAGGGCATAAATATTTTAAGGTTCACATTACCTCTTCCCAAACAGTCTTCCAGATCTGCTGCCCGGTGCTCTCCGACTCCTGGCACTATGGACAGGAGATCCCCACTTCACTGATCCATCTCTGCTTTGGATATTTCCATTCAACATTTCTGCTAGTTGGCTAGGTGAAGAATTATGCAATGTTTAATGCTCATTTTTTTTATTAACCATGTAGTTAAATATTTTTCTTCATGTTAAAGTTTGTATTCTTCTTGGAATTATTTAATTCTGCCCTTTTTCAAGTAATGGATTGGGATGTTTATGGTTTTTAGCCATCTGTATGCTTTTTTAAATAATAAAGTTATTAACCCTTAATTCTATTTCTGGACACTCTTTTTCTAATGTCATTGATTTCCAACTTGGCCTTCAAGCTCACCGTAATTCTTAAATGGCATGAGGACAACTTGGCCTTTCTAGTTTTTTTTCCTTCCATTTAACGCCAAGTTCAGAAGGACATAAGGCAACAGCACAGGAACCTGTGTGGTAAAGACGTTGGGAGTTTTGAGGACCCGTGTGAGCCTGGCTTTTAAAAACCTTTCTTTCCTAGCCAAGGAATTCTTGTATGAATTAAATATGAAACTTCCATCCCTCACAAAGTAAACATGTAATGATATACTTCTTGTCCCCATTACAAATCAGAGGGGAGCCCGCTCTCTGATCTCACATAAAACAGGTGACTCTTCAATTAAACATAAATTTTCAATTAAAGCACATCCCTCTGGGTGGCAGATCGCAGTCCCCACCCCGGCTGGGCAGCCTCTCGGCGTCCAGCTGCTGCTGGCGAGGCCCAGCTCCCTGGTGATCCCCGGAGTGTGGGCTTTGCTGGCTGCCCAGGGAGCCCAGGCCTGGACAGAGGGGCTCAGAGCCCTGCCGAGATGCCCACTGAGCAGGGCAGAGCTGGAACCTTTGAAAACCGGGGGAGGCTTGCTCCTTCTGACCCCGCAGCCAGCAAGTCTGGTCAGCTCAGCATGAGGCTCTGAGGCTACTTGAAAACAGCACCTTACGGGAAAAGATCCAAGGGCTGGGGGTACCGGGGGGCACCTGTCACAGTACTCAGGCCGTGGGCTGCGGGGTACTGGGGGCACCTGTCACAGTACTCAGGCCGTGCCAGGCCTCTCTTCATTCTTTTCAGCAACAGTGATTTGAAAAGATATGTGTTGATCTCTACAAGATTTTTTTTTAAAGTCTTATAAACTTAAAAAAAAAAAGATTTTTTAAAAGTCTTGTTTAACGATCAGGTAAAGTCAAATTCTCTAAAACACTTTCTGTCTCTCCCACCCCTTGACCCTGGGACCTTCCCTGAGGGAACCACTGGCATCAGCTCTCTGCGTGCCCTTCCGGGCAAATGCTCACCTGGAAATATAGCGTGTGCCGATGGGGCCGTGCACACATGTGTGGATATGTTCAGCAGTGCAGCTATGCCTGCAGGTGTGTGCGTGTACTCATCCGTGTGTGCATGTACTCATCTGTGTGTGCATGTGCTCATCCGTGTGTGCATGTATTCATCCCTGTGTGCATGTGCGTGCATACACGTCAAGGGTCAGGCTGTGTGTATCCTGCAGCTTGTCCTTCCCACTTAACCCACATGGAGACTTTTCCACTTCAGCACATCCAGCCAGACCTGGTCCTGTTGTGGCTCCTATAGGAATTACAAGTCCAGGTTAGGTGGTAAACAGACATGCTTTGACACAAACAGGGAACATGGGATCTAGTACTTACTTTGGGCACTGGGCCCCTGTGATCAGTCGTTTCTTTTTGCATTTTAATTTTCTTGCCTCTACAGTGGCCCTAAGTGTCCTTCCAGCTGTGTGAACAAAGTTTAAAAACACTTGCTTGATGGAGGAGTCCAGAGAAAGAGTTTATATCAAGAACAAGAAACATACTTTGGTGTTTATTATACAGAAAGTAAGAATTGTGGCAATCACAATGTGCCATTTGCTTCATGTCGACAAGGTAATGTTATTGCAGGTATCTGAAAATGGCTTTGAGATTCAGGAATCTGTGACACCTCATGCCACTCATGAGGGAAAGGGTCAGCTCCAGAGGCCAGAGCCAGATGGAGGACACTCAGAGGACCAGGGCACAAGCCTGGACCTCCTGCTGACTGCCTCGTGTGGACACTTGCCACTCCCTACCTCAGCTTCCCACCCTCGTGATGGGTTTTGTGACAGAATGACTAGCACAGATATGAAGGTGTACACATGTAAACTGCTGCAATTACTGTTGTCAGGCAGGAAGTTTGAACAACTGACCACTGACCCTAAGTCTCCTCCGTAGGAGCTGCTGGAAAAGCTTTAGCAACCTGCTGGCTTGCTGTGCCAGACATACTTGCCTGCCCTCTGTGACCATGTTCTGGGGAGACACCATTACAATGGGGAGAAGGTCCGTGGCCAGAGTGCACAGCACCATGCTCCCCTTTGCTGACTCAGAGTGCTCTTGGCACAGGCTACAACATCTCCAGGTCAGGTGGGAAGGATTGGTGAAAATGCCTCCTGGGACTGGACGGGTGCCCTGTGGCCAGCCGTGCAGCTGGAGGCAGGTGGACGTCACCCTACAGGTCCAGGCAGGTCAGGGCATCTTGGAGCCTCTGCCTGCAGTGCATAGAGGATTCTAGGATGGAGCAGAGGACCGGCAGCCTTTCTCTTGTGGACCTGCGGCGATGGGAGTGCCCAAGCAGAGCCCCTCTGCACCCTCTGCACACCTTCTCGTGGTTTGCACTGTCTCGTTTGTGGGGTTGGTCCTCTCCTGACCTAGCACCCCAGGGAGCCGGACAAGGGTGGTCTGGACGCATCCTGGGAACAGCTGCTGTTTCCATTGGGGGTGTTCTTTGGCATCAGCATTGATTTCTCATTGTCTATGTTCTTGTGATCATTTAGAAGGAAAAGAGGGGAACAATGTTTATCTTCAAAATATTCTGTTGTATTTAATCAAAGTCTAGTTGGAAGACAGGACAAGCTAACATGATTTCAAAAGGAAACTGTGTTGAAAATGCATACGAACAAGTCACCTTAAAGACTAATCAGTCCTCAGTAGGTGCTTGAACATGACATGGATATACTTACACATGTATCTGAAGTTCAACAAATAAATCTGCAGCCCGGCTCTGCCACAAAGATAATTCTTTCCTTTTCTTTCTTTCTTTTTTTAATATGACATCACATCAGGTAGTCGAAGTTGAGCCTGAATAAAAGTGTGGCATTTGAGATTCAACAATGCTCATCTACAGCAGGCTGATGCTTGTTTTAAAAGATCTCCTTCTTATAAAAATCTCCTATTTAATTAAGAAAAACTAATATCAAAGCAGTTTTTGCATTTAAAATTCGTGTTTAAACTTCTCCTAGATTAAGTGAGCTTAAACAGTTGCGATTCCTGACTTTAACAGCATTATAAAATACATTAGAGATTGAGAGGATAAAATTCTGCCATGTTAGGTTATAACCTAACTGCTATTTGCAGTTGTAAGGAGTACTAATGGCGCTGGGACAAGATTTATTGTCGCAAAGACATTCTGCTTAACATTAGCCTTGTCATTCCATTAATAATGACTGCTTATGAGCCATCTCCTGGCATCTTTGTTGTCCTGAAAACTTAAAACTCACAGCACAATTCTTTACGACGTGTTACATTGCCCCCTCTGGGTATTTCTGACCATTATCCCATTTGGTTATATTCAAAACTGCTGCCTCCGGAGAGAGCATTAGGCCGACCTTTCACCTCCCAATATTCTTGGTTCAAATGGCGTAATAACATGTAGTGAATATTTACAAGCACACTTATACTATAATAGAGTACTGCTGTGAACATTAGCACATATTTTCTGCTCAATCAGGCTTTGATGTAGAGCTTGCCGTGCACCCCAGAGAAAATGCAGTCCCCAGTAAGCTGTGCTAGTGAAACACCCTTGAACCTAATACAGCTTACATAACATACGCTGCCTAGATGCAGATTAGCAAGGCGACATATTCCGGGGAGACACTGAGTGTCTGGGACGCCTGATGTCATCAGAGCCTTCCTAGCAGGTGACTCCAGGCTGCAGGCGGGAGCCCTCCACCCAAGGAATTCTGAATGGAAAAGAAAATTAAAGGCCATGTAATGGGCTGGCACCTGGTGGCCGTGTGACCTGGGCTTTTACATTTCTTAATTTTTTCCCTTTTATTAAAAAAATAAAATTCCATGATAATTAAAAATAAAACATTAAAAAAATGAAAGTCCCCTGTGCGTAGGGTGAATTACAATAAACACTTCCTCTGCACTGCCCTGCCTTTGCACATCTGCTGTCCAGTCTTCCCTAGCTGGACCCCTTCCCCTCTAGCCCCGCCCCCGTGAAGCCCAACCCAATAGTGAGAATGGCTCCCTTCACTAGCTCCGCCCCTCTGTATCAGCCTGCTCCCTGGGCCAGCCACGGCCCTTAGCACGGTCCCCACCACCTCCTTTCGGAATCCTGATTTCCCATTCCAGCCCCATCATCTCCACCATCCCCAGTCTCCTGGCTTCTCCCAGGCCCCAGGGAGTGGGGACCAGAGCAAAAACAGCTGAGTTCTCCTGTTTGCTTTCTTACCTACCACTTCCTCTTGTCTTCTGGAGGAAGAGAGGGCTAGAACTTTTTCCAAAGAGGACCAGAAAGGCTGTTGGCTTTGTGCAAACTTTGGTTCTGGGTTCTGGTGCAAAGAGTCCTCCAGGTGAGAAAGGGTGTCACATCTTTGAACACAGATACTTGTCTGTCCTTCTGTCTGATTAGAGTTTTTTTTTCTTTTTCTTTTTGCAGAATTAGCATAAATAAGAATATTGGATTTTGGACAATTTCTGCCTCGCAAATTCAAGAGGTCAGAGGCTTCTAATAAGATTCCTATAATTCAAAGGAACCTCGTTGGAAGGTCGGCCATCAGCAGTAATTGCATAGCTGTCAGGAGGCCTGTCTGTCAAGAGTTCCTGGGAGATTTACACTTAAATTTACCAGTGCCGCAGGGGTCCTGATGCCTGGCCTGCGGCTGGGGCCCCCACTTCTGTGTTCCAACCCTGTCTTCCCACTGATCTGGGAGGAGGGCTGGGCAGAGTGTCTCTCCTTGAGGCTGGCCCTGGGCTTGCAGAGAGCCACAGCCTAAGGCGGACTTGGAGGTAGTGGTTTTCTGCTCTTGTGGGCCGGTGTTTGCAGGCCTGACTGTGGCTCGGATTGATGGGAATTTACCTGTTGTCAGTGGGATGAGGCCTGACATCCTTCAGCTGGTGTCCAGCACCACGTAATGCACCTGTGAGTGTCTGATAAATACTCTCTGGTGATCCAGGTCGCCCCATTTGTGCTGCCAGTTATCAGTAGGAATGACACAGTAATGGGACATGAGGCTGCCTCCTCTCCTGGGAATTGTTATTTATGGTAGGGGCTTGTTATAATACAAGTCATTAAACAGATTTAAATTTACCACAGGTTAAGCCATGCGTCTCCTTAAACAACCACATATAATGAAAGGCTGATATAACATGCTTGGGTTATAACACCGCATTAGTCTGTCTCCTGGTTTTATTGCTGGGTCACCGTGAAGATAGGGTGAACCGTCACTACTCAGTGGGAATTAAGAAAGCCTTTTGGCATTTCCAATATTTTATGAAACTATGTTGTCCTTGTCTGGGTACAGGGCAGTGCCCGTGCTGAATTCTCCCACCCCCTTTTCTCTCTTACTGTTAATTTAATTTTCCTGGAGAATGAGTTTTTCTATATTTATTTCATAGTTACAAATGTGCCACACCTTGCGCTTAGCCCTGGACACGAGATATGTGATTTGGTTTTGCAACACCTCCAAGAAGGAGCTATCATTGTTCCCATCTGGTAGTTGAAGACACCGCAGCTCAGGTGTGTTAATGCACTTTCCTGGAATCACACAGCCAGCAAGCAGGGCCACAGCCACAGCAAACTGGAGGCTGTTAGCCCCATGATTGTAAATGTTGTTGGAATTACTTTTTCTATTACAAAAACATCTTAAGGTTTTCCTAAGACAAAAGGTAATTAGAGAAGCCTTAAAAGTCCTATTTAAGCCTGGATATATTCATCCTTACGTTTTCTAATTATGCACCAAATACTTTATCATCAGGAGCCTTTCGTGAGTTCATAAGCCTTTACTGAGCATCTACTGTGGACTCTTTGGTAGTTGCCAGAGTGAAGATGATGGCGCCCTGGTGGAGAGAGGACAAGGACCCACCAGTGGAAGGCAAGGGGGTTTATTGACGGTTTTTAGCAGGAGACAATAATGTAATTCTTCCATGGGGTTTCAGAAAAGATAAATTTGGCTGATGCTTTATGAATAATGGAAAAACCTTCCTTAGGAACTGGGTTTTCATTAGTTAATGCCAACAATACAGATGGTGTTTGAAACCAAGGTAGGGGTCAGATCACCAAGGGAGAGAGAACAAGGTTAGAACTAATTGGGTCTTGAGACACTTCAATATTTAAAGGAGAAAGATGAGACCAAGTCACGTCAGAAGCAGCAGCCAGAGAGGGAGGAAGAAAACCAGAAAACCCTGGTGTCAGGGAAGCCGAGGGGAGAAGGTGTCGCAGGACGGAAGGAAGCCTCTGTGGAGCTGGACGCAGCTGAGAAGTCTTGGAAGAGGACGGCTTTTCGATGCCCATTTGACTAGTAACTCTAGAAGGCCATGGTGAATGTAGGTCAGAGGGCACAAGGAGCAGAGGCAGAACCAGGCTGGAGGGTGTAGAGCAGGCGTCCTCAAACTATGGCCCACGGGCCACATGTGGCCTGCCTAGGGCATTTATCCAGCCCACTGGGTGTTTTTGCTGCCGCTGCCTATCCTGCTTAGCAGCCGACTTGTCGAAGGGCCTGCAGTCCGGCCCTCCAATGGTCTGAGGGACAGTGAACTGGCCCCCTGCTTAAAAAGTTTGAGGACCCCTGGTGTAGCGGGTAGAGAAGTATAGATGCTACTGCAGGTAACATGGGGCGGGGGAATTGGATGTCACGAGAAGAGAATAATGGAGAAGAAGGCAGACATGGAAGTCAGGAGGGGATGTGGGGCCTTGTATTGTGTTTTGTGCAGACTCCTTAGGGGAAGAAGCTAGCTCAACGGTAAAGCCACAGGCGGAGAGAGGAGCTAATGAGCCCGGTGTGAGGGCTGTTAGAGGCAGGAAGTCTTAAATATCAGGACAGACATTTAAGTAAGAAAAGTTTCATTTCACCATTCTGAGAACTTGTTCCTGACCGAGTTTGGTCCATCATTAACCTAGTCCACAATTGTGAAAGAAGCCTGGCGTCCTGCATCTGGGTGAGAACATTCTGTGCTTGGTCAGGGGTCCCAGGTGGGTCTCGTCCAACTGCCTCTTCCCCACCACTGTCGCCCTCATCCCTGGCAAGCCCCAGAGAGGTCCCAAAGCCTTTCCCAGCCTCTCCGGCAGCCCCCTAGCCCACTTGCTACCTCGGGCTGCGGTCTTGTTCTCACGCTGGCAAACTCCCCCCATGAGGGTCAGTAGTAAACGTTCTCTGCTTTGTGGGTGCTCCAGTCTCGGCTGCGGTCGCCAGTCCTGTCCTGCTTCAGGAAGGCAGCTGCGGACAAGATATAAACGTGGGTGTGCTTGGCTGTGCCCCATAGACCTTCATTAGGGACACTGACATTCAAACTTCAAATAATTTTCTTTCTTTTTTTTTTAATTGAATCGTAACTATGTACATTCATACACTTCTGGGGTACAGTGTGGGGTTTTCACATGCAATCCGAAATACTTCCATCAAAATTTGCCAGTTTTAAAGGAGAACAACAGTCTCAAAACAGAGACTCCTGCACCAGCTTTGGGAACGTTTCACCATCTTCCGTGCATTGTGCTAGAAAAACCACATAATACGGTGATGGTTCATCTCATGCTGTAATCTA